>ML370526.1:0-19448 GCA_005239525.1 Nicotiana knightiana | reverse complement strand
CCCCCCCTCTCCTTCATCCTCTTCCTCTCAAACCCTAACGCCGTCACTAAAATTTCCTTGATTCCAGCCCTAAAATGGAATCAATCTAAGATTCCATTACCATATTAACCCCCCCCCCCTCTTAATGGCTACCCGTTTTTGTGTTACCTGATGCTTGCCTAAAAATGGCAAGCAGATCTGGAGAGATTCGAACCAAAATTGGTTCAAAATCTGTAACATGTTGATTATTTCCGTCTGTGTTCATTCTGACCTTTGTAAGTACGAATATTTTCATATCTCTTGTGGATTATTACTTAACCCTAAGGTTAGGGTTTTCATATCCTTTTGATTCAAACCAAAATTGGTTCAAACCTTATTTTTAAGTGTTATTCCGCATGAATCTGCCTATTTTTCGTTAAATCTTTTTACTTACCAAAATTAGGGTTTCAAATCTTCTTTAATCGAACCAGATCTGGTTCGATTCTATGAATAAATGCATGTCTATGTTCATTTTATTATAACATATGTTTCTTTGCCTTTATTTTTCTATCAATTTTTTGGTTTACTTCAAATTAGGGTTTCAGATCTTAATTGAACCAAATCTGGTTCGATTCTGGTTTTCTCTTGAACAATCTCCTGTCTACATTCATTGTATGTGATTCATTGCCTTATTTTCTGACCGATTTTGTGAAGGTTTACCTAAAAATTAGGGTTTGAGACTTTTATTGATCTTCTGATACTCTTTCTTGTATGTGAATGATATTTTCCTTATTTTCATACAATCTACCATGTTTTCATTATTTTCTTTACCTTATTTGCCTTGAAACTGCTTGTTAATTGATATTTTCCTTATTCCGAGTGTTACTCGCCTGATTACACGCTATTATGCCTTGTTAATTGACGGAACTCTGTATTATTTGTCCTTAAACGAGACTCCAATTGGTTCTGTGATTGAACTTTTTCCTTGTTCATGTATTTTATTATTTCCCTTATTTGTTTGCCTAATTGAATACTATTTAAACCCTTTCCCCTCTCCCCTTTAGACAGACTCGAACTCTAATACTCTCACTGAAACTTAGATTCTTTTACTCTAATTCTCTTTGCTCATTGTTGTTGGTCTTTGCCGGCTGAAAGCCAAGGCCAATTGATTCTGGACTTAACTATTGTGGTATACTTTCTTGATTTTCTTCCTAACTGGTAAGTCATTACCCCTTTGCCATTTTATTTTCCATGTCTCCAGAATCAGTGTTATTTGAACAGCATGTTTTGAACCTTACTCAGCATGATTCTGTCTTTTATGCTTCTATGACTCTCTTTTATAGTTAATACTGTTACTTTAAGATTAGTTATTTTGAATAATATGAATCCTCTTAAAAACTAGTTTAATTTTTAACTTGTCCATGCACACTGTTTGCTAATCCTGCACTTGTTCTGATATTAGCATGAAATTAGTTCATCAATCCTAACTTTACAGATTTGTTACTTAATGTGTCCTACCAACTTGCTCACCCTAACTGTTTTCCTTAACACTTCTTCTAAAATTCTTCTGTGATTAAACAAGGTTGTCCTAAAATGTCAGCATGCACACTTAGTGTAATTAGGTCTCTTCTGAATTAACCTGTTTGAAACTATGTACTTTGCAAACCTTGCTTGTTTTCTTAATGCAATTCTGTGTTCTAAACTTTGTTTCTTCTGAAATCAAACTATTTTAGATTGGGAAGGGTCATTATTTTCCTTGGTCAATTCGGGTAGAGATCCTGCCAATAGGGTTCCATTTGTGCTGCTAACCATGTTTTTTTACACTATCTTTGTTAAAATCGCATAAGTGTTGTACTATGATTGAATATTAGAAATCCTGCCAATAGGATCATGTTTGCATATTAGAAATCCTGCCTATAGGATTAAAATCGCATATTAGAAATCCTGCCTATAGGATTATGCTTGCATATTAGAAATCCTGCCTAACTTGTTCAATAAATATGCATTAGAAATCCTGCCTATAGGACCTCAATGTTTGATTTAATTGTTTTTTTTCTGGCAATGTGTACAATTTCTGCTCGTATTACTGCTCAATAGATATCATGCCTATAGGGTTAAATCAATTCAATAATAGATACCATGCCTATAGGACTAAAACCAGTTTCAAACCTAGAAATCATGCCTATAGGATTTAAGTCAGTTCAGTAATTAGAAAGCATGCCTATAGGGTTAAAAAGAAATACAAGCCTATGAAACATGTCTATAAAGCTAAAATCAGTTTGCGGTTAGAAATCATGCTCATAGGGTACAGTTCAACATTAGATATCATGCCTATAGGAAATACTAATTGGTTCTGAATAAAATCGTCATTGTCAATCACTTAGGCAATATACGTGCAGGACTTAATAATAATTCTGGATTTATAATTGTGATGTATTACTGCCTGAAGTGCCCAGATTATGCTGAATAAAATCAGTAGGCAACCATGTTTTTTTGTGCTGCTAACCATGTTTTTTTTTACATTATCTTTGTTAAAATCGCATGAGTGTTGTACTATGCTAGCATATTAGAAATCCTGCCTATATGATCATGCTTGCATATTAGAAATCCTGCCTATAGGATTAAAATCGCATATTAGAAATCTTGCATATAGGATTATGCTTGCATATTAGAAATCCTACGTAACTTGTTCAATACATATGCATTCGAAATCCTGCCTATAGGACCTCAATGTTTGATTTAATTGTTTGTTTCTGGCAATGTGTACAATTTCTGCATGTATTACTGCTCAATAGATATCATGCCTATAGGGTTAAATCAATTCAATAACAGATACCATGCCTATAGGACAAAAATCAGTTTCAAGCCTAGAAATCATGTCTATATGATTTAAGTCAGTTCAGTAATTAGAAAGCATGTCTGTAGGGTTAAAAGGAAATACAAGGCTATGAAACATGTCTATAAAGCTAAAATCAGTTTGCGCTTAGAAATCATGCTTATTGGGTTAAAATCAGTTCGACATTAGATATCATGCCTATAGGATATACTAATTGGTTCTGAATACAATCACCACTATTTGTCACTTAGGCAATATACCTGTAGGGCTTAATAATAATTCTGAATTTATAATTGTGATGTATTACTGCTTGAAGTGCCCAGATTATACTGAATAAAATCAGTAGGCAAACAACAGGTCTTAATACTCGCCTTAATAAAACTGCCTCTGTATATTTGTCTTCTCGCATGGATATCCTGCCTATAGGAGCCTTTAAGATCAATAAAGTTTGCCAAATCAATTTTATGTATTTGTTGTTTTATGTGTGGAGGTCAATGTGAGCCCATATTTGCTTTTACTTGAGAATCTTAATTGTTTTTCTTGTCGTCTAGTCTCTTACACTTTGAGCAACTGAGGTTTAGTCTAGAACTATCCCAAATAGAGGCCCTAATGCCTCCAGGTCCATAGGTAAGGTATGGTTAGTGAACGCCTAGGAAACGAACTAGAATCAACTAGAGCTTTTTAGGTAACAACTTAAAGATAGTAATCGGGTAGTAGGAGATGATAGTCCGTGCGATAAAAACTATGAGTAACACCCCGACTTGAGGGAGTTACAAAGTATTGCACGGGGTGATCCTATAGGCTAAAAAACTAAGGACCCCCATCCCTATTAACTAGTTTCCTTTACTTTTCCTTAGACTATTTCTCTTAACTCAAGTTCGGTTGGGACCCACCGTTGTGGAACTTGAGGGGTGCCTAACACCTTCCCCCTTCCCCTCGAGGTAATTTGAGCCCTTACTTCGATCTCTGGTGATGTAAATTGGTAATATGAGTTATCTGCTCTAGGTTCCTAACGCACCTTAATCCGTTAGGTGGAGACTCTCTCAATTCCAATTCCTTACCCTCTCAAACGGAGTTGTCCCAAAAATGTCGAGACCTGATTCCACGAGAAAAAAGAGGGCGCGACAAAGACTATCATCCAAAACTTGCAGAAAAGGTTGAACGAAGCTAAAGGGAAATGGAGAGAAATCCTACCGAAATCCTTTGGGCATATCGAACAACAATCGAAGTCCAATATAGGGGCAACTCCGTTTTCCTTATTATATGGCTCCAAAGCCTTGATTCCAGTCGAATTCGGGGAACCAGCCCCAGGTTTCAACATACAACGGAAGAATCAAATCACGAGGCTATGAATAGTAGCCTCGAATTATTAGATGAAAAATAAGAAGTTGCACTCGTTCGAATGGCTGCACAAAATCAACGAATCAAAAGATACTACAATAGGAGAACCAACATTTGCCACTTCAGAGCTGGTGTTGATACCCAATGTTTCCCTATACTATTTTTTAAATGCACATCTATCTTCAAAATAGCACATGAGCATCAACCAATATTTTCCCATAATTTCTGCATTTCTCTAAGGATTTTGCTTGTTATTCCTTGTCTTGTCAATTAACAGAGGATAATCGATTTTATCCGCCTAATTAAGGTTCAAAATCATATTTTTCTGTTGAAATTGGTACTTCTCAATGATTTTTACCTATTTTCCTTATTTGTGCCTCCTAATTGGTACTACTTGCCTTAATTAGTTTATTAGCCTGATTTCTAGGCCTTGATTTATTCTAACCGACTTATGAATGGCCTATGACTTATTTATTGCCTTATTTGAATCCCAATCTAGGCTAGTAATTAACTCTCATTATTTTAAGGAGTCTTTCCCGGATTCTGTTGAGTTATTTGATTGAGTTTAGCCCCCAATTAACTGGTTGATTTTATTTGTATACCTTACTTATGAACACTAGTATTCTTTGCCTTATTTGTTTATCCTGCTAAGTGTTATATAATCCCCCATTCTGATTTTTAAAAACACAAACATAGTTCAGAAAAACAAACACACACAAACTTTGCTCTCATTCAAACCTTTCTGCTACTTGTGTTTACTGCATTGTCTAGTCGGCTGAAACCAAGGCTAGACCACTAAGTTCTGCATACTTTCACCTTCTGTTTGCTATCTTCAACTGGTATTTTCCATTCCTAATGTCATTCATTATGTTATGAAGCGTAAACCTATGTGCTTTCTTGTTTGTTGCTTTACTTTTGTTGAATCCATGTCTTTTCTGTATTTCAATTAGCATGACTGCTTTTGCCTTTCCTGTTATTGACTTCAATTAGTATGGCTACTTCTGTGTAATTGAACTTATATTTTCCTTGATACCAGTCAACATGACTACTTCTATATTTAGGTCTATGTCTTACTGCTTTTAATCAGCATGACTACTTCTTTCCTGTCTATTGCTTTAAATCAGCATGATTACTTCTGTCGCTATGTCCTATCCAGTATTGTGTAATCTGGTTATTAAGTTTATTTGCTTCCTGTTTTTTGTCTCTTGATCAGCATGTCTACCCCTGATTGAGTGTTATGGAATCTGGTTGTCAACTTGCTTTGTGTTAACCAGCATGCTTCTATTCCTGATTAGTTTCATGTGTTCCTGATTGAGGATTTCTATGTTCCTAACCACCTGCTACCCCTTATCTGTGTAGTTTTCTGTTCCCTGCATGCTGTCCACCTAGTGTTAATTCATGAACTAAGCTAAACCTGGCAATATTGAAGCTTTGCTTTGAAATGGTTGTGATCTTGTTTTGTCCCTTGTTTGATTGCTGAAAATCTTTGGGGGAACTTAGAGTGTTGCAATGACTCTGTTTACTCTTGTTCACTTCTAAACTGTTTTCTTAAAACTATTTCTATTTTCAAGCACTATTTTCCACTCCTACTCTTAGAATATATAGGGTCCTGCCCCTCCAGTGTGAGCACTGCCTAGGAGTCCATGAGACTCCTCCGAACTCTGACATACTGGGGCTGGCTCTTCCACACTTAAGCACAAAATTGTTTCTATTAAGGGTTTCTGGTGTGAGCATTGCCCGGGGTCCTTGAGGCCCTTGGGAACTTTAACACACCGGAATACCATTTGGTGTGCTATGAAATATTGGCACTTCAGGCTTGATTGAAGGCTTGGTTCTCCAAGTTTACTTTTGGGCCTATCCAGGCTCCCTATAGAGTAGTGATTTTATTTCTGCAGTTCATTCACATTTGACCTGTAATAATAATTCTTGTAAAACAAATATTTGGATATTAGTAAAAAGGGAGGGACTTTTATATATATCTTGTGGGTAATCGGGTAGAAATCATGCTCTTAGGATTGTTATGATTATCTACATGCATTAGAAACCATGTTTGTAGGATATTATTTGCATTAGAGAGCATGTTTATAGGCTCGTCATACTATCTGTTTTAACGTTCCATTTTTAAAATTTTGCATATTCACATCCGTGCTAGAAATCTTGTCTCTTGGTCATTATTAATCTTGCCTTAATAATCATGTCCATGAACTCTCCTATGTGCATTAGAAATCATGTTCTAGGACTTTTATTGCACTCTCCTATATATCATGCCTATAGTTAAATCGTGTAAAATCAGCTTAAGCATCATGCCTATAAGGAACAAGTATAAGAGCAGTCCCAACACTTAGATATCATGTTTATAGGTTACTATTGATCCTCACCTAGGCAAGCCTATAGGACAACTAAATTCCTGAAATTCTAAAATCGTATTTCTGTTTGACTGTTTATAAACAGCACAGACTCAGGAAGTGAAAAAATTAGTAGGCAAACTGATTAGGTATTCACTGCCCGCCTTAACATGAATGTTGTATATTCTGCTCTATGCTCACCTAGATATCCTTCTATAGGACTTTAAAGTGTGTTAAAACTGATGCTTGTGACGTGCAATTGCTTGTTTATTTGTGGAGGTAAATGTGAGTCTTTAACTGCTTCCTTTATATGACAGTCCTATTTGTTTTTCCTGACGCTTAGTTTTATCCTTTTAAGCACCATAGGTGAGTCTAGAACCATCTTAACTAGAGGTCCTAAGCACCTCCAAGACCATAGGTAGGGGGCGGGTAATGCACGCATAGAGTACGCATTTAATTAGAACCGCTTATATAACCATTAAAGGGGAGGGTAATTGGTAAGTAAAGGATATGATGACTTGTGCGCTAATGCCACGTGTAACACCTCTATTTGAGGAAAGTTTACCGGGTACTGCACAGAAATGATCCTATAGGCTAATAAACCAAGGACCCATTTATTCTTGTTGTGTTTAATTGCTTTATTTCCTATTTGACTAATTCACAAAATGAGTTTGGTCGGGACCCACCATTGTGGACCTCGAGAGGTGCCTGACACCTTCCCCTCAAGGTAATTTCAATCCCTTACCCAATCTCTGGTAGTGCAAAACCGGTTTTCATGAGTTATTTGCATTAGGTGACCTAACGCACCTTAAAATCGTTAGGTGGCGACTCTTCAAAATCCATACCCCTTTCCAAAAGGAAATGAGTTGTCCCAAAAATATCGAAACCCGGACTCCGCGAGGAGAAAAAAGGGGCGCGACAGTATGGCGACTCTACTGGGGATGATAAGATTTTACCATAACAAATTTGCTTTGTGAATTAGTCTAAGCATGCTTTATTCTGTTGATATATGTGCACCTATTTCCCCTTTCCCTTTATGTGAACTTAATTGTCTATTCTAAGCATTTATGATTTCCCTTTACTACGAATGTTTTCCTTCTTAACTGCCTTTCAATTGTTAAATACTGCATTTATTGCTTTTCTAACGTGCAAATACGTGACAACATGTTATTTATTGCTGCATAAATCATGCTCAACATCATATTCCACTCATGCGTACTCAATCCCATAGTAACGCTTGATGAGTGGTTGCGCTCTTCCTATATATCACCCTGTAAATTTGGAAAGGCTTATTTGCGGTAAAACTAATCGATCAGCGGTGCAATCGCCGGTTCCGTGCCTTTCCCCCTCAAGTTGTCCGCTTAAGGGTACCAAACTAAACCCCCATAGCAACCTTACTTTAATTATAACTGTGCATGCATCATGGTCAAACCTAGTCGGGTTAATATGTTGTCCTCATAATAACTCTTTAAGACAAGCCTTATCCAAAAGTCCATCGGGGTTTCCATAATCGAAATGGACGCAGCCACATTTTGTGCATTAATTTTGGAGAACTAAATGTCAATATTCTAATCATGGATGTATAAATAGTCAAATCGGTAGGGGGGAAGGGCCTAACCTTTTGTTTTGCAGAAAATAAGGCACGAGGTCCCCAGATTTGGCATGGTCAGCAACATACCACCACTACTACTGGACTGGTGGGAAGATATCCCTTCGAGTGATAAGAAACATGTGAGAAAATTCCTGGGAAACTTGCCATCCCTATTAGACATTCAGCCCAACAACATGCTGATTGAAGCTGCAACCCTATTTTGGGATAGTGAAAGGTCTGTGTTCCGCTTTGAGAAAATATAAATGAACTCCCTCCTAGAAGAAATAGGTGGATTTGCTGGGTTACCCTGGAACAGCCCTGGTCTATTGGTACCGGAAAATCTCACTAGTAAGGGGTTTCTAAAGATGATGGGTCTGAAGAAGTACGCTGATCTAGAGTGCTTGAAGAAGTCATACATACCATTTGACTACTTTTATGAAAGAGACGGTCATAGCAAGTCCTACCGCATGTTCCATAATGATTTTTCCATCACTTCCTTGGGTCACATTCATCGCAGAGTTTTCGTGTTCATTGTTTGCTTCTTGGGTATGATAGTGTTCCCAATGAAAGGGGAAAGAATTCACAGTAGACTGGCTATGGTCACCAAGACTCTAATGGAAGGAATTGAAGGACAGACATACACCATAGTCCCTATAATTATAGCGGACATCTATGGGGCTTTAGGCCGCTACCAGAAAGGGTTCAAGCATTTCGAGGGTTGCAATTTGTTGCTTCAGTTTTGGTTATTAGAGCATCTCCAAAAGTGTCTATATTGTCAGGAGTTTCCACGAAGGGAGTGTATTGATCATATTGCCTTCCATCACCCTAAGAGGATAAATTATATTCCGGACAGGTTTGCTCAATCTGAAAGTGCTAAGGAATGGGTGGAGTTCTTCGACAATCTGACTGAGGATCAAATCCAATGGATGTTTGAATGGTTCCCTACTGACGAGTTCATCATCAGGTCCAGGGACGCTCCTCACTTAGTGTTGATCGGGTTAAGGGGGATATACCCTTATGTTCCCATCAGGGTTATGAGACAAGCAGGCAGGAAGCAGGTCGTACCGCGGGTTGCAAAGATGAGTCATTTCTGATCAGACTTTCAAGATGACGACATCCCCTACAGGTGCCAAGATCAGCATATGTGGCACTGCAAGATCATTGTTGAGAGTTACACCATTGATCCAGATAGGTATCATGCAGGGTATTCACCCTACTACCCAGCGTGGCTAGAAGACAGCCTAGCTGGGATAGTGGAGCCAGGAATCGGTCGAGGAAACAGGGTCATAGATGAAGATGCTGAAACCCAAGTAAAATACCAAAAAATTGCGCAAGAGGGTTCATGACTTCGAGATGAACATCAGGAGATACACGAGACGAACATGAGATTGGTCAATGAATGGAAGGAGATGACTATCACCTCTAATGAAAGGTTAGAATATCTGGAGCAGTGTTTGATAGAGCTGGAGGGAAAGGTAAGAAAGAGGATCAACAATTGCCAAAATGCTGAAGGAAGCAAGGGAGGGCATCTAGCCAAAGCCTACCTGCTGGTGGTTCTGCGCGAGCTGGGAAACTTGATCGATGGAGCTAGGAGGACCAAATTTGGGGAAGGTCCTTCGGGGACCAAGTAGACTAGATTTGTTTGCTTTTCTAAATGTAATAAGGCCAAGTGTCAATAGTGACTTATCTTTAGTGTCGTTTTGGGATTCATCTATTTTTACATTAATGAAATGATCCATTTATTGGCATCTAAATTCTACAAAACAACTTGTCGGTAGGCCTACCTCGGGTACAAAGAGGCTCCCAAATAGGACGCAAATTTACATTCTGCAATATGTGCTTAAATACTGCAAATATTCTTTTTATAACTCTCACTGACTTGGCTACCTTTTGTTCCTTTCTTTCCTTTTTATTATTATTATTTATTCCCATTCCCCAAAGGTTGGTTCGCGCATACTGACATCATCAGCTTATCACACAAGATCCAGGGGGCCTCCACCTTCTCCTCCTCCTAGTCCACCAAAAGGCAAAGTAAAATAAAAGGTGGATGATTTGAATGGCACCACAAGAGAAAATAATACACATGTTGAACATGCGGAAGCTTATGATGGTCGGGGTGCTCATGCCCCAAATGATGCGGTCTCACGGCTTGAGCAGAGAATACTGGAACTCCAGGGTGAGCTCGAGCAGGTCCGGAGCTTAGAAAACCTATCCCTCACACTCAATATCCTAGACGTCAACCATTCAAGAACCCAAAACCCCACACCACCTCAAAACACACCAAACAAGCGCCCACAGAATCCTCCCGCACCTCACCATCATACGACCCCGCCACATAATCAAATTATCCCTCCACAATACCAGCAAAATACCTACTCTACTCCACAAAATGCCTGAACAATCATTCCCGAACCCCAGAAATCCACCAATGATCACCATTATACCCAAACTCCCGGTCACCAGAACAACCCTATATACGTGGAGACCCTACCTCACCCCACTCAACCCATATCCTATACACCAGAATCTACTGAGAAAGACTTGCTCATTAAGAACCATGCTGAAGAGCTCAAGAAGTTGACAATTCGAGTTCAAGGCGTTGAAGGAGGTAAATAGATAGAAGGTCTGAACTATGAAGACCTATGCATACAGCTAGATGTAGAACTAACGGAGGGTTACAAACCTCCCAAGTTCGAAATGTTTGACGGAACATGTGATCCCAGGGTTCATCTGAGAACTTATTGTGAGAAGCTTGTAGGGGCCGAAAAGGATGAAAGGATCCGAATAAAGCTTTTCATGAGGAGTCTTATAGGAGATGATTTATCCTGGTACATCAGCCAGGATCCAAGGAAGTGGGCCAATTGGATGAGTATGGCGTCTGACTTCATGGATAGATTTAGTTAACACAGAGAATGTGCCGGATGTATTCTACATCCAGAACTTAAAGAAGAATCCTATTGAGACCTTCCGTGAGTATGCTACTCGTTGGAGGTCAGAAGCAGCCAAAGTCAGGCCGACATTAGAGGAAGAATGGATGAACAAGTTCTTCGTCAGAGCACAGGACCCACAGTATTATGAAAGGTTAATGGTCATTGAAAATCATAAGTTGTCCAATATCATCAAACTCAGAGAAAGGATTGAAGAGGGCATTAAAAGCGGTATGGTGATAAACTTGGAGGCATTGCAGGCCACGAATAAAGCATTGCAGTCAAGGGGTATATCAACGAAGAAGGATGCAGGAACAGTCATGGTCGCCCAAGGATCTAAAACTCCACTTATATGTCAGACCTCCCCACTTACATACCAAGCACCGCAACCCACATATCAACCATAACCTCCCAGATACTCCCAACCATCCACTGCTTATGACACATATAATTCCCAGCCAGCTCACTTTCAGTCACCTCTGACTCGTCCAAACTACCCAAGACCTCGACCTAACTTTGACCGCAGACCACCCAAACAATACATTGCCATTGCTGAACCCATTAACCATCTGTATGAAAGGTTGAAATTTGTTGTTACGTCACTCTCATCCCTGCTATGGCCATGGAGAATTCATCCCAATGGGTCAACCCAAATAATACTTGTGCATATCATTCTGGAATGAAAGGACACACCATTGACGAGTGTTGAACACTGAAGTATAAGATCCAAACCTTGATTGATAACAAGGTCATTCAGGCCAAAGAAGCTACACCCAACGTCTGCAACAACCCCCTCCCAGATCATAGGGGTGAAGGTATCAATGTAATAGAGACCGATGAGGAATGGGATCCCGAGGGATCTATTGGACTTATCAAGGAGGGTGACGATCCTAAGAAACCCGGAGTCATGCTCAATCCTATTATAGTAAAAATACAGTTGTCGGTTGGGGCTGAGGTTATCGCATCGATTTCATTTGAGGTTGAGGTAGCACCACCTACAGCTGCACCTATTCCATTTAAGGTGGAAGTAGCCACACCATTCACAGTGACAGTGTCAACCACACCACCCTTCAGTACTAAGGTTGTACCATGGGATTATGTGGCCGAATCTAGAAGAAGAGGAAAGACCAAAATAGAAGAATTCGGCGTTGCGCAAGGAATGACCAGAATAGGAAGAGTCTATAAACTAGAGAATTTTGGAGAATCCAGTAACCAGGCCTCTAACAGACCGCCCGTTATTGAAACAGGACCTGATGACTTTTGGAGGAAAGTACAGGCGAGGGAGTATTCAGTCATCGATCATTTTAATAACACTCCCTCTCAGATATTTATCATGTCGCTGCTACAGAATTCAGAAGCACACAGGAATGCTCTCTTAAAGGTGTTGAGGGAGGCATATGTACCTGACAACATCACGGGTGGACAAATGGCCAATATGGTGGGACAGGTGCTGGAAAGTCACAAAATCACCTTCTACGAGGACGAGCTGCCACCCGAGGGTTTGGATCATAACAGGGCACTGCACATTACCGTGCAATATGAAGACAATTTCATTTCCAGAGTCCTGATAGATGGGGGATCCAGTCTCAATGTTTGCCCATTGAAAACATTGAAGAGGTTGGGCAAAGGCATGTATGAAATATGAGAAGGGACTATGAATGTGAAGGCATTTGACAGGTCTCAGAGAGATACCATTGGAGAGATCAATCTCTTTCTGCAGATGGGGCCTACATGGTTCGATGTCGAGTTCCATGTACTGGATATATCCGTATCATACAATATGTTGTTGGGACGACCATGGATATATGCGGCTGGGGTTGTAGCATCAACTTTGAATCAGGCAGTGAAGTTCGAGTGGAACCACCAAGAAGTGATTATCCACGGAGACGGGAGCAACCCTATATACACCCGTCAGACCATCCTGGTGGTTGAAAATAGGAGAAAGATAAGACGAGAGACTTATCATCGTATCAAGCGGGTCAACGCGATCGACAAAGATAAGTGGTGGGATAGCAAAATAGCAAGCATGATGGCATGGAGAGGGTATGAGCCTGGCAAGGGTCTTGGTAAATATCTTCAGGGCATCTCCAAGCTAATACTGTCGAAGCACCACGGTACCACTTTCGAGTTGGAATATCAGTACACCTGGCAAGAATACAATGATTGGTCACCACCATGGCGTGGTACGTACTATCCACTTGAGCAGCCTATACCGCACATAAGTCAGACCTTCTAGCAAGCCGACATCATGTGGGGATCAGAGGAGGAGGAAGCATTGGCCACCTTGAGGGACCTGTTCCTGGAAGATGATGACATGGATTGTTGCATAATTGTTGAGGAGGAGGATGAAGGCCCTATCATTCGAGTTGTGGAGAGAGGAGCATTCCTCAAGAACTAGACCGTCAGACCATCCAGGGCCCCACGCGTCCCGAGGTAGCAAGGCCAAACAGCATTATTTTATTTTCTGAAAAATGATTTCCCTTTTGGTATTTTGTTTTAAATAATAATTCAAATATTCCAAAACGTTGTTTTAATTATTGAAAATCGCATTTGTTTGACACTTTCAGCGAATTAATGTTTACCATTACCATTTTTCACTCATATCTTTATCTATACAGCATTGCTATTTCTTATCTCGATGAACCGGCAACTGTGACATGTAATGAGGCAACGCAACAAAAGGATAGTGATTCAGAAGAAGAGGATGTAATACCAGAGGAAATCGTCAAAGAAGTAGAGGACTTTGAGAACAATCCTAAGTCCAACTTGGACGAGACTGAAATAATCAACTTGGGAGATTCTGCGGCTGTCAAGGAAACCCGCATCAGCATTCACTTGTCGCCGTCAGAAAAGGAAGAGTACACATAGTTCCTGAAAGAGTATGAGGACATTTTTGCATGGTCATACGATGATACGACCGGACTAAGTACATCCATTGTGGCCCACAAGTTGCCTACAAACCCCATGTGCCCACCAGTGAAACAGAAACTCAGAAAATTCAAGCCTGATATGAGTCTGAAAGTCGAGAAAGTTAGTAAGCAAATCAAGGCCAAGGTCCTCAAGGTAGTTGAATACCCAACTTGGCTAGACAACATCGTTCCAGTCCCAAAGAAGGATGGGAAGGTCAGAGTCTGTGTCGATTATCGGGATCTCAACAGAGCCACCCAAAGGATGATTTCCCGCTTCCAAACATACACATCTTAATCGACAATTGTGCCAAGCATGAACTCCAGTCCTTTGTAGATTGTTTCGCCGGGTATCACCAGATTTGGATGGACGAGAAGGACGCTGAGAAAACCGCTTTCATTAAACCCTGGGGGGTGTGCTGCTATAAAATGATGTCGTTCGTCTTAAAGAACGATGGGGCCACCTACATGAGGGCCAAGACTACTATTTTTCATGACATGATACATAGGAGATCGAGGTGTATGTGGACGATATCATCATTAAATCCAAGAAAGCCACGGATCATATAGGTGACTTGAGAAAATTCTTCGACGGATAACGAAAGTACAACCTAAAGCTAAACCCCGCAAAGTGTGCATTTGGGGTTCCTGCCGGAAAGTTACAAGGATTCATCATCAACCGCCGAGGGAAGGAATTGGATCCCTCAAAATTCAAATCCATCCAAGAGCTATCACCGACAAAGAGTAAGAAGGATGTAATGAGTTTTCTAGGACGGCTAAACTATATCAGCCGATTCATAGCCCAATCCACAGTTATATTTGAGCCAATTTTCAAAATGTTAAAGAAGGACGCTGCAACCAGTTGGACCAAAGATTGTCAAAAGGCTTTCGACAAGATCAAGGAATACCTATCAACACCACCAGTCTTGGTCCCACCCGAACCCGGTAGACCATTATTACTCTACCTCGTAGTGTTAGATTGAGCCTTCGGCTGCGTTCTGGGGTAGCACGACGAGACGGGAAGAAAAGAACAGGCCATCTATTACCTGAGTTAGAAGTTTACTCTGTATGAGGCACGATATTCTCTACTACAACGTACCTGTTGCGCTCCGATCTGGATAGCTCAAAAGCTGAGGCATTACTTCTATGCTTACACAACATATCTCATACTCAAGGATGGATCCCTTGAAGTATATCTTTCAGAAACCCATGCCCACCGGCAAGCTGGCTAAGTGGCAAATCTTGTTAAGCTAGTTCGACATTGTCTATGTAACTCAGACGGCAGTCAAGGGACAGGCACCAGCGGATCATCTTGCTGAAAACCCTATGGAAGGAGAATACAAACCCCTGAAAACGTATTTTCCCGATGAAGAGGTACTATTCGTAGGAGAAGACATTGTTGAATCCTACGACGGTTGGAGAATGTTCTTTGACGGAGCGACGAATTTCAAAAGAGTCGGCATTGGAGCCGTTTTGGTGTCGGAAACTGGCCAATATTATCCGTGTCTGCAAAACTCAGTTTACCCTGCACCAACAACATCGCAGAATATGAAGCCTTCATATTAGGGCTCAACATGGCTATTGAAATGAATGTTCAGGAGCTGCTGGTAATCGGTGATTCAGACTTGCTTGTGCACCAGGTACAAGGAGAATAGGCCACCAAGAATTCCAAGATATTGCCATATCTTCACCATGCGCAGGAATTGAAGAAAAGGTTCACGAAGATAGAGTTTCCGCATGTTCCCAGGGTTCAGAATGAGTTCGCCGATACATTGGCCACTTTGTCATTTATGATACGGCATCCGGACAAAAACTTCATTGATCATATCCCATTAGGGATCCATAGTCAACCGGCATATTGTTCTCATGTTAAAGAAGAAACGGACGGGAAGCCTTGGTTCCACGACATCAAAGAGTACCTGACAAAAGGAGAATACCCGGAGCATACAAAGCATACTCAGAAATTCACGCTTCGGAGATTGTCCAATCATTTATTCCACAGCGGAGGAAACCTATAAAGAGGAAATCCTGATCTGGGACTATTAAGGTGCATCGACGCAAAGGAAGCTTCCAAGCTGCTTGAGGAGATATATGTCGGGACCTGCGGCCCACATATGAATGGCCTTGTCTTGGCCAAGAAGATACTTAGGGCCAGCTATTTCTGGATGACCATGGAGACATATTGCATCTGGTATGTTCAAAAATGCTACCAATGTCAGGTGCATGCAGATATGATAAAAGTAGCGCCAAATGAGCTCAATGCAACAAGCTCACCTTGGCCATTCGCCGCTTGGGGAATGGATGTCATTGGCCCAATCGAGCCCATCGCCTCAAATGGACATCGATTTATTTTGGTAGCTATCGATTACTTCACCAAGTGGGTCGAAGCAGCATCTTACAAAGCAGTGACTAAGAAAGTCATTGCGGATTTTGTCCGCGACCTGATTGTTTGTCGGCTTGGGGTCCCAGAATTCATCATCACTGACAACACCGCCAATCTCAATACTGATCTGATGAAACGAGACTTTCAAAATCAAGCACAAGAATTCCACAGCATACAGACCTCAAATGAATGGAGATGTAGAAGCCGCCAACAAGAACATCAAGAAAATACTGAGGAAAATGGTAGAAAATCACAAGCAATGGCACGAGAAGCTACCATTCGCTTTACTGGGATACCGTACCACAGTCCACACATCAACCGGGGCAACTCCCTACTTGCTGGTTTATGGTACTGAAACTGTTATTCCCGAAGTAGAGATTCCTTCTTTGAGAATCATACAGGAAGCTGAGCTCAGCGACGCAGAATGGATAAAAAGTCGTATGAGAAGCTAGCCCTCATAGACGGAAAAAGGATGAATGTGGTATTTCACGTACAACTTTATCAAAACAGAATGTCCAAAGCTTTCAACAAAAGAATCAAGCCGAGACAGTTCGAACCGGGGCAGCTGGTGCTGAAGAAAATATTTCCACACCAAGATGAAGCCAAAAGGAAATTCTCTCCCAACTGGCAAGGTCCTTACATGGTTCACAGAGTATTGACAGGAGGAGCTCTCATACTTGCAGAAATGGACGGAGAAGTCTGGCCAAAACCAATCAATTCAGATGCAGTCAAGAGATATTATGTGTAATTGTTTATGTTTTCCGCACATGATCTAAATTGAACTACGCTCGACCTAATTCCATTTAAGAGGTGATACGTAGGCAGCCCTGTGGGTTCGTTCACAATTCAATAAAATTTCTATCCTCCCCACAATCAGAAACTAGGTCAGAATTTTGAGGAGGACCCTCAAAATTCCGAAGCAAGTTTAGTCGATCACAGCATATACAGCTGCTAGAAATGTTTGTCCATCTAATTGGGGTAGAATTTTGAGGAGGACCCTCAAAAATCAAAGTAAGAGAAGTCGCAATGTCTCGGATCGTGTCACAGTCACTGGTTCATCTAACCAATTTCTAAAAAATATATTTTTACTATGACTTTGAAAACTATGCATGCTTGCTTTTGAAATGACTCTGTTTAGCGAATGCTACCCCCAATGATTTAAACAAGATCTTCAAACCAAGCAAAGCAAGCCGACGGAGGCACGAACCAACCTCCCCCCTCCCCCCAGAAAGCAAGCCGGCGGGGGCCCGAACCAACCCCCCCCCCCCCCCCCCCCCCTGCCACAGAACTCATAATTTTTCTTTGAATGCAGGAACAGGGAATACACACCTTGGAACCATAGTATTCATAACAACAAAGCTACCAAACTCATCTCCAGCTAAGAAATACTCTGCTATCACCCATTATCTATTCATTGCATGGGACTAAGCCCTGTCCCAAATCTTGCATGAGGCTAAGCCCTGCCTCCATATTTGCATAAGTTTAAGCATTGCCTTCTCTTTGCATGAGACTAAGCTCTATCTCAATCTTGCATGAGACTAAGCCCTGCCTCCATATTTGTATAAGGATAAGAATTGCCTTCTCTTTTTATGAGACTAAGCTCAGTATTAATCCTACATGAGGCTAAGCTCTGTCTCTCCATTTGCATAAGGCTAAGCATTGCCTTCTCTTTTCATGAGACTAAGCTTTGTCTCAATCTTGCATGAGGCTAAGCCATGCCTCTCCATTTGCATAAGGCTAAGCATTGCCTTCCCTTTGCATAAGACTAAGCTCTGTATCAATCTTGCATGAGGCTAAGCCCTGTCTTTCCATTTGCATATGGCTAAGAATTGCCTTCCCTTTGTGTGAGACTAAGCTCGTCTCAATATGCATGAGGCTAATCCCTGCCTCCATATTTGCGTAAGGCTAAGCATTGCCTTCTCTGTGCATGGGACTAAGCCGAATCTTGCATGAGGCTAAGCCCTGCCTCCATATTTTCATAAGGCTAAGCATTGCCTTCTCTTTGCATGAGACTAAGCTCTCTCTCAATCTTGCATGAGTCTAAGCCTTGCCTCTCCATTTGCATAATGCTAAGCATTGCCTTCCCTTTGCATGATACTAAGATCTGTCTCAATATTGCATGAGGCTAAGCCCTGCCTCCATATTTTGTAAGGCTAAGAATTGCCTTCTCTTTGCATGGGACTAAGCCCTGTCCCGAATCTTGCATGAGGCTAAGTCCTGCCTCTCCATTTGCATAAGTCTAAGCATAGCCTTCTCTTTGCATGGGACTAAGTCCTGTCCCGAATCTTGCATGAGGCTAAGCCCTGCCTCTCCATTTTCATAAGGCTAAGCACGGCCTTCACCTTGCATGGGACTAAATATTTTCCCGAACCTCACACGAGACTAGGCACTATCTCCCGTGCATTATCTATTTTTCTTCTCTCGGGCTAAGCTCTACCTTCAACTTCAGACAAGACTAAGGCCTCATTTGTTTTCTCTAAGATTAAGACGTCTGAATCTGAATACACATCTGAATATCAAGATGTGTATTAAGATTAAGACATCTGAATCTGAATACACATTTGAATATATTAAGATGTATATTAAGATCTGAATAGAAATTGTTAAGATTGTTTGATTTTTAACATCTGAATGTATAAAATTTACTTTTATTTGAAAATTAATAAACATAAAATTCAAATGAAATATTAACTAATCTAATATTCTATCAATAAAATATATAGCTTTTTAAAATGTGATAGTTGTTGGTGGTGATGGCTAACCGGTGAATGTCGACTAGAGGCGGTGATTGGTGGTAGTTTTGGTTAATGATGGTGGTTCATGCTAGTAGCTAGTAGTGATTGGTAGTGGTGGCGATTCTGATTGAGGATGGTGGTGGTGGGTGGTGATAGTTAATAATGGCGGGTGGTGGTAGTAGTTGTGACTGAGAAAGGTGGTGGGTGGGTGGTGGTATGTTATAATAATGGGCAGTGTCGACTGTGGTTGTTGATGGTGATAGGGTGGCCAGTTGTGGTAGTTGAGGTGGATGAGTGTTGATTGTGGGTGAGGATGATATATGGTGGTCAAAGTGGTGGGGATAGTAGGTGGTTATGGCCGATAATGGTGGCTGCTATGATTGAGGATGATGGTGGCATGGTGGTGGTAGAGGTGGTGGTGGTGGG
>ML370523.1:0-18324 GCA_005239525.1 Nicotiana knightiana | reverse complement strand
AATGTGATGTTTTTGGGTCTATTTATATGTTTAGGATGAACCCTAAACGTGTCAAAGACTTCTATTCCAACTTGGAAACACTTAAAACCCGTCAAAAACGCCTGGCTAAGGCCAGGCAGCCCCTGGCGTTTGGGCTCTAACGCCTGGCTAAGGCCAGGCAGCCCCTGGCATTTAGGCTCTAACGCCTGGATAAGGCCAGGCTGGGTCAGGCTGTTTGGCTCTGTCGCCCGGCTATCGCCCGGGTGTCCCCTTTCGCGTATTTTTCGACGTATTTGCATCCGTTTAGCCCCGTTTCCATTTCCAATTCACCTACACATAAAATAAACCCCATTAGGCACATACGACGTGTATTTTATCATTAAAGCTCATAAAATGCAAGGTATATAATGCTTAAAATCATGAATTCTAGCCACGCATCAACCACTCACAATAAAGCCTCTCGGGCAAGCCTCTCAGTCACTCGTGACTCCATTATCAGAATCTCATGCTCTCACTTAAACACTCGTACTCAGCAAGTACCATGAATACACACAACTGCTGTGGCGGGAAACTTGATCCAATATATATATATATACTGCTGCGGCGTGTAGCCCGATCCATATAACATATGCTGCGGCGTGCAACCCGATCAATATAATAGTTGACTGCGCCCACTGGGGGTGTACAGACTCCAGAGAGGGTCCTACAGCCCAAACGCTATATTTCTGCGGCGTGCAGCCCGATCCATATATAACATATATATATTGCTGCGGCGTGCAGCCCGATCCATACATAATATATATATATATATATATATATATATATTGTTGCGGCGGGCAGCCCGATCCATAACTATCCTCACATACTCGGCTCTCGGCCGCACTCGGTCATCCTCACAAGCCACTCGGGTAATTCATCTCAACTAATGGGACTCGGCCCAAAATACCTCTCAGAGTTTCAAAACCGTGTGATAACATTGAAAATAAAACCAAGTAGAAAACATGACTGAGTTCACAATTGTTCTATCAGGATAGTGTAAGAATAGTGTAAAAGTACCTCTGAGAGTCTAAACAGGTCGGCACAAGGCCCCAAACATGGCTCACCGCCCATAAACAAGTATAAATTTCTACAATACAGGATAGTAAGGTTTCAAATCGAATACGCAGCTTAATAGTCGCTACAGGGCGGACCAAGTCACAATCCCTATCGGTGCAGGCCCACACGCTCGTCACCTAGCATGTGCGTCACCTCATTTACCAAAACAATATAAAATACCGGGGTTTTATACCCTCAGGTTTAGAGTTACAATCGTTACTTACCTCAAAAAAACCCAAAAGTTACTCCGCATGCTCTTGCCCCTCGAATCGGCTCCCGATTGCTCCGAATCTAACCAAAACATGATTAACATCATCAATATATGCTAAAGGAACAAAACCCAATCGAAAACTATCAATTTTAGACACAATTCTCGAAATTTGGCCAAACCCGAGCCCTGGGCACACATCTCGGAATTCGATAAAATTTACGTCACAAGCATCCTCATCCTCCCACGATTCTATACATACCAAGAACACCAAAATCGGACCACAATTGCCCACTCAAATCATCAAAATAAATTTCCAATTCTCATGCACCTAACCTCCCCAATTTTGGGTTCAAATCCAACTAATTTCCGGTTTTATTACTTAGAAAACAACATAGAATCGAGTTATGAAGTCGAAAATCTTACCTCCAAGTGTTTCCCTTCGATTTCCTCTTCAATCCCTCTCAAAAAGCTCCAAACCCGCTCAATAATAGAGGAAACTAGACTAAATTCGCAAAAATGGCCTTTTATAAAACACTGCCCAACACTATATATTCCTTCAGTGCAATCGCGTCTCAAGCTACGCATTCGCGATGCACAGTCCAAACCCACTCTATGCGTCCGCATACCAATACACGTTTGCATAGCTCAAACATCCATCCCTCACACACTCCTCAGAACACCTATGCGATCGCGGACCTAACCCACGCGATCGCACTGCACATAGGACCCACTCTTACGCAATCGTGGCCTCCAATCACGCAATCACATAGCATAAAACCCATGCTTCCCCCAACTAGCCTATGCGATCGCATTCTTACCCACGCGATCGCATAGAAGGACACCAGAACAGAACACCAGCAAAATTTTTCAACTTTCCAACATCTGAACTTGATCCGTTAACCTGTCAAAACACACCTGAAGCCCTCGGGACCTCAACCAAACACGCCAACACATCCCATAACCTTATTCAAACTTAGTCGAGCCCTCGAAACACCAAAAACAACGCAAAAACACCAAAGTTGCATCAAATTTAAGCCTATGAATTTTGAAACTTCTAAATTTCGCCAATGATGCCGAAACCAACCAAAACACATCTGATTGAGAAATTCGCACACATATACAAAGTGACATTACGAACCTGCTCCAACTTCCAGAATTCCATTCCAACCCCGATAGCCTATTTTCCCCTGCCGGCTGGAAATCGCCAAAAACTAACTTTCGCCAATTCAAGCCTAATTCTACACCGGACATAAAAAATTCATTCCGAACACACTCCTAAGTCCCAAATCACCTAACGAAGCTGTACGGGCCATAAAATATACATTTCGAGGTTGTTTACCAATAAGTCAACTCCCCGTTGACTTTTTCAACTATTAAGCTAATTTAAGAGATTAAGTGTCTCAGTTCTCACCACGGCCACTCCGAACCCGAACCAAGCAACCCAAAACAACATAAATAGGCTAAGAAACATATGATAAAGTAGAAACAGGGAAAACGGGGCAAATCTCACGGAACGACCGGCCGGGTCATTACATCCTCCCCCTCTTAAACAAACGTTTGTCCTCGAACGGGTCTAGAAACATACCTGGAGTCTCGAATAAGTGAGGATATCTGCTCCACATCTCCCGCTCGGTATCCCAGGTGGCATCCTCCATCGGCTGCCCCCTCCACTAGACCTTCACTGAAGCTATATCCTTAGACCTTAGCTTTCTGACCTGATGACCCAAAACATCCACTGGCTCTACCTCATATGACATATCACCCTCGAGCTGAACCGTGCTGAAGTCCAAAACATTAGATGGGTCACTAACATACTTCCGGAGCATCGAAACATGGAATACTGGATGAATACTCGATAAGCTGGGAGGCATGGAAAGTCTATAAGCCACCTCCCCAATCCTCTGAAGCACCTCAAATGGCCCAATGAACCGGGGACTCAGCTTTCCCCTCTTCCCGAAACTCATAACACCCTTCATGGGTGACACTTTCAGAAACACCTTCTCCCCAACCATGAAAGACACATCTTGGACCTTCCAGTCCGCATAACTCTTCTGCCTAGACTGCGCTGTGCGAAGCCGATCCTGAATCAACTTCACCTTACCCAACGCATCCTGAACCAAGTCTGTGCCCAATAGCCTAGTCTCGCCCGACTCAAACTAACCAACCGGAGATGTGCACCTCCTACCATATAAATCCTCATACGGAGCCATATGGATACTCGATTGATAACTATTATTATATGCAAACTCAGCAAGTGGCAGAAACTAGTCCCATGAACCCCCAAAATCAATGATACAGGCACGCAACAGATCCTCCAAAATCTGAATAGTACGCTCCGACTGCCCGTCAGTCTGAGGATGAAACACTGTGCTCAACTCGACCTGAGTACCTAACTCTCTCTACACGGCCCTCCAAAACTGAGATGTGAACTGAGTACCTCTGTCAGAAATGATAGAAACTGGAACCCCATCCAATCGGACAATCTCCCTGATATAAATCTCAGCTAACCGCTCCGAAGAATAAGTAGTACCAATAGAAATAAAATGCATGGACTTGGTCAGCTGATCCACAATAACCCATATAGCATCAAACCTCCTCGAAGTCCGTGGAAGCCCAACTACGAAGTCCATGGTGATCCGCTCCCACTTCCACTCCGGAATATCTAATCTCTGAGGCAATCCATCCGGTCTCTGCTGCTCATACTTGACCTGCTGACAATTGAGTCACCGAGCCACGAACTCAACAATATCCCTCTTCATCTGCCTCCACCAATAATGCTGTCTCAGATCCTGATACATCTTTGCGGCACCCGGATGAAGGGAATACCGCGAACTATGGGCCTCAGCTAGAATCAAATCTCGTAGTCCATTCACATTGGGCACGAAAATTGGGCCCTGCATCCTCATGACTCATCATCACCAATAAACACATCTTTGGCATCACCGCGACGGACCCTGTCCTGAAGAACGATCAAGTGTAGATCATCATACTAACGTGCTCTAATCTGATCATAAAGAGAAGACCTGGAGGCTACACAAGCCAATACCTGCGGGGGTTCTGATAGATCCAATCTCACCAACTGATCCGCCAAGGATTGAACGTCAAGTGCTAATGGCCGCTCTGCTACTGGAAGGTAGGCTAGACTCCCCAAACTCTTCGCTCTGCGACTCAGGGCATCGGCCACTACATTGACCTTCCCTAGATGATATAAAATAGTGAGGTCATAATCCTTGAGAAGCTCCAACCGTCTCCTATGATGCAAATTCAGATCCTTCTGCTTAAGCAGATGCTGCAAACTACAGTGATCAGTGAAAATCTCACAATGCACTCCATACAAATAATGACGCCAAATTTTCAAGGCGTGGACAATAGCTGCTAGCTCAAGAGCATGCACTGGATAATTCTTCTCGTGCACCTTCAACTGTCTGTATGCGTAGGTAATCACCCTATCGTCTTGCATCAAAATCGCTCCAAAGCCAAATCTCGAGGCATCACTGTAAACTGTATAAGAACCTGAACCCGTAGGCAAAACCAATACTGGAGCTGTAGTCAAAGCTGACTTGAGCCTCTGAAATCTCTCCTCACACTCTTCAGTCCACCTGAACCGAGCACCCTTCTGGGTCAGTCTGGTCATAGGTGCTGCAATAGATAAAAATCCCTCTACAAAATAGCGATAGTAGCCTGCCAAACCAACGAAGCTGCGAATCTCCGTAGCTGATGACGGTCTAGGCCAGGTCTGCACCGCCTCTATATTTTTCAGATCAACCTGAATACCCTCACTGGACACCATGTGCCCCAAGAACGCTACTTAATCAAGCCAAAACTCACACTTAAAAGTTTTTGCATACAATCTCATCTCCCTCAAGGTCTGAAGCACAACTCTCAAATGATGCTCATGATCCTCCCGAGATTGGGAATACACCAAGATATCATCAATAAAGACGATGACGAAAGAATCCAGATAAGGCCGGAATACACTGTGCATCAAGTGAATAAAGGCTGCTGGGGCACTGGTCAGCCCGAATGACATGACCAGAAACTCATAATGACCATATCTAGTCCTGAAAGCAGTCTTCGGAATGTCTGGCCCCCGAATCTTCAACTGATGATAGCCGAAACGCAAGTCAATCTTGGAAAATACCGTGGCACCCTGAAACTGATCAAATAAGTCATCTATACGAGGAAAGGGATACCGGTTCTTCACCGTAATCCTTTTCAGCTGCCGATAATCAATACACATACGCATAGAACCATCCTTCTTATTTACAAACAACTCCGGTGCACCCCAAGGTGACACACTAGGCCGAGTGAACCCCTTATCTAGGAGTTCCTGAAGCTGCTCCTATAATTCCTTTAGCTCCACTGGTGCCATACGATAAGGTGGAATAGAAATTGGCTGGGTGCCTGGCACCAGGTCAATACCAAAATTAATGTCCCTATCAGGTGGCATGCCTGGCAGATCTGCAGGAAACACGTCCGGAAAGTCACGGACCACAGGAACCGAATCAATAGCAGGAGTCTCACCACTGATATCCCTCACAAAATACAGATAGGAAATCACCCTGATAGGCACATAGTCAAGAGAACCTCTCCACCCAACCCTCGGACATCCTGGCATAGCTAAGGTCACGGTCTTAGCGTTCCAATCAAGAACAACATGACACGGAGATAACCAATCCATGCCCAATATCACATCAAAATCGACCATGCTGAGTAACTGTAGGTCCACTCGGGTCTCCAGACCCCCAATAGTTATCACACACGACCGGTACACACGGTCCACAACAATAGTATCGCCCACCGGAGTCGACACATGAACAGACGTAACTAAAGACTCATGGGGCATATCCAGGAAATGGGAAAAATATGACGAGACATAAGAATATGTAGAACCAGGGTCAAATAAATCCAAAACATCTCGGCGACAGACTGAGACAATACTTGCGATCACTGCTTCGGAGGCCATAGCATCTGTCCTTGTTGGAAATGCATACATACAGGCCTGACCTCCACCTGCTCGACCTCCCCCTCTAGGGCAGCCTCTAGCTGACTGACTACCACTCCTGGCTGCCTGGGTGGGTGGTGAAATAACTGGAGCTGAAGTCGAAGGATGGCTCCTCAGCTGAGATGGGCCTCCAAGAAGATGAGGACACTGCCTCCTCATATGCCTGAACTCTCCACACTCATAACAACTCCCTGGAGCTTGAGACGGGGACTGAAAGGAACCCCTGGTACCAGAATGGCCACCAGAAGAACCATGCATAGAGAAACCCTAAACTGATGGTGCTCGAGCTGCACTCTGGGCTGGAAGGGCACCGAATGAAGAACGGTCTGGCTGAGAACTACGGGGACCATGCCCCGAAGATGCAACACTATAGGATGGGCAGACTGATTGAGGAGGCCTGAATGAACGGTCTCTACCATGCTGAAACTGCCCCCTAGAAGGAGCACCACTAGAACCACCTGATCCACGAGGCCTCTTGGCCTCCCTCTCTTCCTCCTCCTGGCGGCGAACCGACTCAATATCTCGCGCAATATCAACAACCTACTTGAAGGTAGCACCTGATACTCTCTCCCGAGTCATGAAAAAGGCGGAGCTGATTAGTGAGGTCATCCACGAACCTCCTAATCCTCTCCCTATCAGCAGGGACAAACTCGGTGGCATGACGAGCAAACTTTGAAAACTGCATCTCATACTGCATCACTGATAGCTCCCCCTGATGCAGCTGCTCAAAATGCCTGCCCTGCACCTCCCTGTGAGACTGGGGTACATACTTCTCTAAGAAGATAGTGGAGAACTGCTTCCAGGTGAGGGGTGCTGAACCAATAGGCCTACGCCTCTCAAAAGATTCCCACCAAGTGAAAGCAGCACCAGAAAACTAAAAAGTAGCAAACGAGACCCCACTGGTCTCCAGAATCCGGGCAGTATGCAGCATCCTCTGACACTTATCCAGAAAACCCAGGGCATCCTCGCCCTTAGCACCACTGAATGTCGGAGGCTGAAGCCTCTGCAGTCTACGCTGCTCGTCCTCTGGCATAGACGAAACCACAAAGTCCCGAACTGGAGCAACCGGCTAGGCTGGAACCTCCCCCAGTGTCTGATGGCCCTGAGTAACCTGCTCAGGTGTCTGGGAAACTGGAGTCTGACTGCCTCCCCCGACCTGAGAAGTAGCGATAACTACCTTAGCAAGGGTGGTATGCACAGTCAAGATCTGAGCCAAGGTCTCCTGAAGACCCGGAATAACAATAGGCACTGTCGGTGCCTGAGCCTGTCCTGCTGGAGCATCTGCGGCGGGAACCTGATCTTGAATGGTAGGGGGATCAACTGGTACTGCCCTGGCTGGTGCACGGGCTGGCCCCTACCTCTACCACGGCCTCAACCGCGGCCTCGACCTCTCGCTGGTCTAGCTGGTGGCTGATCACCCTTATTAGTAGCGCGAGTCCTCGCCATCTGTGAGAGAGAATGAAACAACAGAAGTTTAGATTCCCAGACTCAAAAGAATGTCATGACAGAATTCAACTAGAATGAGATTATTCCTAAGGGTTCCGCAGCCTCCCAAAGATAAGTACAGGCATCTCTGTACTGATCCGCAAGACTCTACTAAACCTACTCATGGCCGTTGAGTCCTATGTAACCTAGGCTCTGATACAAATTTGTCACGGCCCCGAATCCTAAGCCGGCCGTGATGGAACCTATCATGGAACTAGGCTAGCTAACCATTACAGACTATTATAATATTTCATAATTTCCCAAAACTAGTTGATTTAAAACAACAAAATGAGATAAACAATTTATGCACTATCCCAAAACCTGGAGTCAACTGTCATGAGCATCTAAGACTATGAATACAATGTACAATAAGGTGACTTGCTACTACAAAATCCTGAAGTACAAAAGACAAAAGCTATGAACTGAGGAAAGGAAAGGAGGTGAGCTGGGGACGCTGAGCAGCTACCTAGATTCTCGAACAAATCCAAGCACGTCTGAAAATAAACTAGTGAGATGGTCCGGTACCTGGATCTACACAGAGAGGTGCAGGGAGTAACGCGAGTACGCCAACTCAGTAAGTAATCAAAGTAACTAAAACTTGAGTGTAGTGACGAGAATTTATAAATCATGTAAATCCATATAATAAGTAACCGTGGAAATAAGTAAATCAAGTCAGGAATCTACATTTTTGAATATTTCATAAAACTCCAGTTTCCATTTAAAATCTCGTATAAAAACATTTGTCCAACATTATCATCAGAGGCTTAGTGTAAAGAAGAGTGAAAATAGTAGTTTCATAAAAATATAGGCCCCTCGGGCATAGTATCACTCACAATAAAGCCTCTCGGGAAAGCCTCTCAGTCACTCGTGACTCCACTATCAGAATCTTATGCTCTCACTTAAACACTCGTANCACACACATATATATATATATATATATATATATATATATATTATTGCGGCGTGCAACCCGATCCATAACTATCCTCACATACTTGGCTCTCGGTCGCACTCAGTCATCCCTACAAGCCACTCGGGTAATTCATCTCAACTCACAGTACTCAGCCCAAAATACCTCTCAGAGTTTCAAAATCGTGTGATAACAGTGAAAATAACAACAAGTAGAAAACATGACTGAGTTCACAATTATTCTATCAGGATAGTGTAAGAATAGTGTAAAAGTACCTTTGAGGGTCTAAACAAGTCGGCACAAGGCCACAAACATGGCTCACGGCCCATAAACAAGTATAAATTTCTAAAATACAGGATATCGTAAGGTTTCAAATCGAATACGCGGCTTAATAGTCGCTACGGGATGGACCAAGTCACAATCCCTATCGGTGCACGCCAACATGCTCATTACCTAGCATGTGCGTCACCTCATTTACCAAAACAATATAAAATACCGGGATTTCATACCCTCAGGTTTAGAGTTACAATTGTTACTTACCTCAAAACAGCCCAAAATCTACTCCGCGATGCTCTTGCCCCTCTTATCGGCTTCCGATTTCTCCGAATCTAACCAAAACCGGATTAACATCATCAATATACACTAAAGGAACAAAATCCAATCAAAAATTATCAATTTTAGACACAATTCTCAAAATTTGGCAAAACCCGAGCACCGGGCCCACGACTCGGAATTCGATATAATTTACACCACAAGCATCATGATCCTCCCACGATTTTATACATACCAAGAACACCAAATTCGGATCACGATTGCCCACTCAAATCGTCATAAGAAATTTCCAATTCTCATTCACCTAACCTCCCCAATTTTGTGTTTAATCCAACTAATTTCCGATTTAATTACTTAGAAAACAACATAGAATCGAGTTATGAAGTAGAAAATCTTACCTCCAAGTGTTTCCCTTCGATTTCCTCTTCAATCCCTCTCAAAAAGCTCCAAACACGCTCAACAATGGAGGAAACTAGACTAAATTCGCAAAAATGGCCTTTTATAAAACACTGCCCAACACTATATATTCCTTCAGTGCGATCGCATCTCCAGCTATGCGTTCGCGATGCATAGTCTAAACCCACTCTATGTGTTCGCATACTAACACACGCGTTCGCATAGCTCAAACATCCATCCCTCACACGCGCCTCAGAACACCTATGTGATCGCGGACCTCACCCACGCGATCACACTGCACACAGGACCCACTCTTACGCGATCGCAACCTCCACTCACGGGATCGCATAGCATAAAACCCATGCCTCCCCCAACTAGCCTATGCGATCACATTCTTACCCACTCGATCACATAGAAGGACACCAGAACAGAACACCAGCAAAATTTTGCAACTTTCCAACATCCAAACTTGATCCGTTAACCCTGTCAAAAAACACCCGAGGCCTTCGGGACCTCAACCAAACAGGCCAACACATCCCATAACCTTATTAAAACTTAGTCGAGCCCTCAAAATACCAAAACAGTGCAAAAACACCAAAATTACATCAAATTCAAGCCTATGAACTTTGAAACTTCTAAATTTCGCCAATGATGCCGAAACCAACCAAAACACATCCGATTGACCTGAAAATTTGCACACATATCCAAAATAGAATTACAAACCTTCTCCAACTTCCGGAATTCCATTCCGACCCCGATACCCTATTTTCCTCTGCCGACCGGAAATCGCCAAAAACTAACTTTCGCCAATTCAAGCCTAATTCTACACCGGACATTAAAACTTCATTCCGAACACACTCGTAAGTCCCAAATCACCTAACGAAGTTGTCCGAGCCATAAAATCTACATTCCGAGGTTGTTTACCAATAATTCAACTCCCAATTAACTTGTTCAACTATTAAGGTAATTTAAGAGACTAAGTGTCTCATTTCTCACCACGACTACTCCGAAACCGAACCAACCGATCCAAAACAACATAAATAGGCTAAGAAACATATGATAAAGATGAAACGGGAAAAATAGGGCAAATCTCACGGAATGACCGGCCGTGTCGTTATAATAACAACTCATTAGAAATTAAAAAGTACGTACACCTGATAATAATTTGTATTGGAAAACCTTCACTAATATTTACAAAGTGTTTAAACCAATTGTCAGAAAAATTTAAAACTTTTCATTAGTTAAAATGATCGATAATTGAGATTGAATAATAAAGTTGAACTTCGGACAACTTAGTAGAATATGTGTTGTAGCTGACTTTAGCTCCATCTCAGTCAAAAATCGTGTTGGACGATGTTTTGAACCGCCTTTTCCAAGTTGATTGGATATGAAAAAGGGTGGTGCCAATGGACCGGTATAACAACCATAATCATGCCGATCAGGTCTATTTCTTAAACATGGCACATCATGTTCAAAACAATATGAACAAAAACAAAATGTTGATCTATTTTTTACGGTCTGCTTACATTTGCCTATCTTCATGCATAGCACGATTTTAAGATGAAATAATGTTAAACTAAAACATATAATGATATTTGATTAAAGATAATTACCTCTTGAAGGGATACATCTATCTATATTAAACTGTCCCTCCTAGCCGTGCCTCTTGCACAAGGTGAATTGAAATATGTTCCATGACACCGAGAAAAGCCAAGGGGGAAAATTTTCGCCAACTTGTTTAAATTTAAGCGAATGTTAGTGTCCTGTAAGCTAGGTTCTCCGCCTTCTATGTGCTAGAACACAAGTTCTTGAATCATAAGCATATCTATGTGATGGGCTTCCATATTCTATCAGCCAAATCATTGAATGCAATAGGCATTAAAGATTCCATGAAAAGGTGACAATCATGGCTTTCCATAGACGTCAACTTCCTTCTTTCATGTCAACACACCTAGATAAGTTTGATACATACCCATCAGGCATCCTCAAATTATTAACCCAATCAGAAATCTCTCTTCTTTCATCTAAAGTGAATGTGTAACTAGCCTTAGGCTTTTGAATCTTGTTGTTCAAGTATGTCAAGTACAACTCAACCTGCCTACAATATTCTTTCAAATCCATCCCGACCTTTAAGTTATCTTTTGTCTTATTGCTTACATCAATCACACTATTAAACAAGTTATCAAAAAAGTTCTTCTCGATATGCATGGCATCAAGATTATACCGAAGAAGATTGTGCTTCCAATAAGGCAACTCCCAAAAATGCTCTGTTTAGTCTAGTTGTGTGTTGCAATATACCCCGGTATCTTATTAGGCAATGGATACTCTTTTACTTTAGGTATATGCCTAAATTTATTCCAAATCTCTTCAGGCGACAACACATGCGGTGGCTCCTCAATATCAGTTTTGTTCTTCATAAGTGCACTAGTATTTCTCCTAAACTCATGATCCATTGTCAAGAAACGGCGATGAAAGTCAAACCACGTGTTCTTGCCTCCATGTTTCAAAGTGAATGCTTTTGTGTCTTCCATACAAGTCGGACTCCAACAATTGACCACCTAGACATCATTCCATAAGCAGAAAAATTATTTATAATCCATCAAAGTAGCACAGAGTCTAAAGTTTTATACATTATATATATCAACACCTTCATGCCACAATAACTCCAACTTATCAATTAGGGGGTTCATGTATACATCAATCAATCTTTTTGGATTGTGTGGACCTGGAACAATATAAGTTAGAAACAAATATTGACTTGTCATCCACAATTCAGTCGGCAGATTATACGGCGTAACAAATACTGGACAACATGAATATGGTGCAGCAGACACTGCAAATTGAGTGAATACATAAGCACATAATCCCAGCCTAATATTTTTTGGTTCACCGCAAAGTCTGGGAACACCCTATCAAAATGCTTCCGTGCTTCTCCATGTGACGGGTTACAAAGCACACTATCTGACCATATATGTTCATAATTCCATCTCATATGAGGAGCACAACTCATTGATACAGACAACCTTGTTTAACCAAAGAATTAGACCCTTTGACTAAAGCTTATTTTAAGATGAATACAGGTTACTGATAATCAAGGAAATGGAGAAAAATGAATAACAGACAATAATGCAGAAATATAGAAAAACGAAGTCAATTATATTCGAGAATCAGATCCCTTTACAAGCTGTATTCTCCTCCCTTATATAGGAGATTCTTATAATGTAAAACTCTTGCTATGGTTGCTCATTAATGACTAATTATGACATTAATGAGGCGTTACAAAGGATAACGGTAATTGGGGTACAGTTACATAACGTTCGAGTATCAATTTTGGGTCTTTGAATCTGCCCGTAGCTTTGTCTAGATTTATTCCGACCATGCCTCTCTCCTATTTTGATCAAGTTGAGTTTCCCGTGGCTGATAAGCTCGAGGGTTTACTGAACCGTTCCTCTTTGTACCGTACCTCTTCAAAGGATCATATCCAGCTGTCGCGTTTTCCTGTGTCCACGTGACTGGATGAGTTGTCAAAAGCTGGCTTATGTGTGAAACTCTTTTTTACCAATACAGATAGTCCCCTCACTTACTGTATATTTAACGATTAATATTTGGTAAGTGGATAGTCATTTATGGCGGGAATATTTTGCTGCCGCTTTTCCTCGAATCATTGTATCCTTCTCTGCACCATATGAGTTTTTTGTCACTTCCATTTAATGCCCGTACCACGTGTCCTTTTCGGATTGGTTCTGCATTTACTCGCACCTTTTAGGGCTTTTTGCGGCTGTGCCAGTCCCGAAGTGACATCTTCAACTATGACTTTTCATCATTATTTTTCTTTTTTTCATATGTTTGATGGTTGTCCACAAGTATAAATACCTTACTTCTTTTCTTTGTTTGCACGAAACACTTTTCTAACTTTGTCTTTTGTAAAGAACTTTCTTCTTGCCTTTGAAAACATGTCTTCTTCAAATCAACCTCAAGGAGTAATTGATATTGAAAGTTTAACGCTATCTTATGCTCCGACTAGGAATCAGAGGGATGGTAGACTTAGAAGTCTAGGATCCACTCCTTCGAGGGGTTACTCTTCTCCTCAGATAGTTCCTTCTTCTTCCACTAGATCTTTAGTTTCTCCAAGGTTTAGGGTTTCTCGGTCTCTATCTAGAGGTAGAGGCGAACACCTTCGTGAACCTGGAGTCGATGAAATTATCCCTGCTGAGTTTATTTTTGCTAGGAATAGTCAAGTTCTTGCAGACCAATATTCTTCTCTTGAAAGTGTCGAAAGATATTCAACCCTTATAACTGAGGGTCAGATTTCCCTTGTTCGTAGGGAATGCTTTTGGAGGTCTGACTTTCCTGTCTATATTCTGAATAGTAATCAAAGAATAACGTCTTACAAGATGGGATATTCTTTTGCTTATACGTATCCTTTCACTCTAGGGTTTAGACCCCCCATTGACCCAGTTATAATTGAGTTTTGCCATTTTTTCAATATATGCTTAGGAAAAGTTGGTCCTCTTGTGTGGCGAGTTGTTGCATGTCTTAGGACTTTGGCTTCTTTAGCCTCGGTTCCTTTTACTTTCAATAATCTTATTCATCTCTACTCTCCTACTTTATTTCATGAAGGGGTTTTCACTCTGACTGCTAGAAGCAAAAGAGTATTGGTAACCCCTGGAGATGATAAGGATAGGGATTGGTACCTCTGGTATGTTGCTGTACCCACTGTTGGTTTAGTAGGTGAAGAAAATCTTCCCTTCCCAAAGAAGTGGAATCGCGCACGTGAGTATGCTTTAGCTCACATTTATTTAATTTTTCTCTTTTTGACTTGAGATGTTTTATTAACACCATATCTGTTTTTTCATCTCTCAGCAATCACGAATACTGTTGAGAATGTCTCCGGTATTCGTGATTGGGTAGAAAAATTATTGTCTGTTGCTCCTTCAGAAGAGAGATCTTGGAAGTACCTTGCTGGGAGGTATGGTTGGCATGTAAAGACCCGCGGTAAGTGAAGCTCTTTGTTATTGCTTCTTTCCTTACTCGAGTCTCTTCTTTCTTTGTCGTTTAACTTTTTCCCTTTTAATAGGGTTCTCTGCTCGTGGGGTGTCTGCTTCATCTATCCCAAAGATTTCTTTGGCTCAGGCCCAAGAAATTATTGTTGGTTCATCTTTCTTGAAGAGCAAGATTGGTGAGTCTCGTTCCGTAGAAGAAGAAGAAGAAGGCGCTTTAGTGGTTTTAGATGATGAGCTTACAGCCTTAACCTTGCTTTCCATGTCTATGATTGAGCCTTCTGTCCTTGATGATGTTTCACATTCCCCTATTCATAAGGGTGTTGATCTCGCTCCTGGAAATGTCTCTTTGGCTGCTGTCATTCTTGCTTCTTTGAGAGAAGCTGTCTCGTTTGTTTATTTGGCTATTTCAACTTCTACTGTTTCTTTGCCCGTAAATTCCTTGACTGTTCAACTCTCTGTGCCTGCTTCTTTGCCCGTGGCTTCTCCAGCTCCTCAACCTTCCGTGCCTGTTACTGTTCCATCTCTTCCTGCTTCTTTGCCTTCCATTAGGGAAGTAGGGTCTTCCAGCAAAGAGATGCGACATGTGGTAATAGAGGTTCCAGCTGAGGGGAATCTTTTCAAGAAAATGAGTGAGCCCGAAGTGTGGCTCAAGCCTTTGATAGGTCCCTCTAAGAAAGCAAAGCTAGCTAGCCACGGTGCTCTTACATGGGCCAATGAGGTCGTGCATACTTCTTTGAAGGTATGATGCAAGTTATCCTCTCATTTTCGTATATGAAATTCACCATATCTGACTGGTTTATTTCTTGTAGATTAACCTTATAGGCATGGAGCTTATGAAGAGGATTTCAAATACGGACCAAGAGACAAAAGAGTTGCAGGCCGATGTTGATAATTGGAAAGCACAATGCGATAGCCTAAGGATTGACATGGATGATTTAGAAGAGGAAATGAGTACCTTGAAGCGGCATATGAGACTCAAGGAAGCAGAACTAGCAGTAGAGAAGGCTTTTTGCAGTCAGGCTGATAAAGATAATGGTGTTCTGGAGTCTTCATTCGCGGAGCAGCTGTCCCGTGCCTCAAAGAAGATTAGAGACTTGAAAAACTTGTTGGGGCAGAAGGAGGAATACTCAGGCGAGCTCGTGCAATCACTCACTCGTACTCAAGAAGACCTTCGTAAGGCTTTAGACAAAGCTCAAACTTTAGAGGAGTTGATTGTACCATTAAGGGCCGCCCATGAAGCTGCGGAAGCGTAGAAGGACGGATTGAGAGTTGAGCTTCAAGTATGGGTGAAGGATTATGAAGATCTGGACGAGGTGGTTGCTATCGATGTGAGCTGGGTGTACATGAATTCTCGCCTTGACACATTGATGGAAATGAGTCAAGAGGGTTTTGATCTTAGTGCTGAAATAGCTAAAACTAAGGAAGCCATGGAGAAGGCTCAACAAGGTCATAACCTCCCTTCACCTGATGGTGAGATTCCAACCGCTCATGCCTCTTCATCCCAGTTTCTCCCGTTCCTTCTGCCAGTGAAGTCAACCCCTCTCTTGAAGAAATTTAGTTGGTTCATCCCTCTTTTGTTTTTGTATCAATTGGTGGTTACCCCCAGTCCCATCGGGGGTAAATTTGGATTTCCTTAAAGTCCCAAAGTGACAACTTAGGGGTACCACAATGTATATAAAAATTTTATACGGCTAAGCATAAGTTAATACGTCGTTTTAATATATAAATGTTAGTTCGACTTTTGTTGAGTTTCTGTTTCACTCTTTAAGTCTTCGACTTTTGTTGAGTTTCTGTTTCACTCTTTAAGTCTTTTGCATGCTTCATTTTTCAAGGTTTTAGTTTTACCTTCGAGTTTTGCATGTTGAATGCTTTAGACTACTCATACCTTTTTTTGTAATAGGCACGGTATCATATTAAATGTATGCCTTTTTGTAATAGACATAGTTTATGGAAGAGGACCCTTTATAATTGGCATGAAGAAGACATATCAACTTCATAATAATGCAATAGAGTGATAGGAATTTTACACATGTTTAAGAATGTTTCCAAGGAAAGTTTTTTGTTTGAACTTCCATGACATTTTACATGTGTTTGATTATCGTCTAAAACTCATGTTTGCAACTATTTTTGTTTAACAGATTTGATATACTCTTGTATTTCGTAGCTGTTTTTTATAGGTAACAGTTTTTCGATATTAATACAAGGAAACAACTATTTTTTACTAGTAACAGTTTTTATAAAGATTGGGATTTTTACCCGCAACTGTTTTGGAAATAGTTTTGTAATAAGCACGAGGGAAATGTTTTCTTATTCGTAACTGTTTTTATTTGATAACTGTTTCTTGAAAAAAAATAAGGATTTAGATCTTTCATCCATAATCTTTTTATTTGAGAACAGTTTTTTGAACGAGTACATTGATGTTGATCTTTTACCCCTAACTGTTTTTGTTACAACAACTTTGAATAAGTATAAAGATGTACATTTCTTTCTCGTGACTAATATTTTGCCTTTCAACCTGAATATGTTTGAAGGTTTTTGGTTTTTGTACTAGTCTTTGTATTTGGATGGTTGTTTTGATTTCTTTCGATTCTGCTCGTGTCACTTGTCTCGTTGGGTAGATGGGTCTTCAAGCTCGAGCTTTTGACTTTCTGATAGTCTTCTTTGCTTCGTCTTAGCCTTCCATACTGTATAGTCCCCCAAATATTTGAGCTTTGAAGAATGAAATCTCGAGCACTTGGTTATTCCTTCCTTGTGGTCCTTTTCCCGAAAAGGAAAAATATTTCGGACTTGAAGGTATATAGTTTTTTAGATGATGACTGCTTAACCCTTTTAAAGCATCCATCAGAAAGTGTAACCCTAGATCGGAAATTGTGTTATTTCCTCACGTCTTTGCATGTCTAATATCATCATCTGGTGATGGGTTAGCCTTATGCCTATCATATAAAAGAGTTAGTAAAATTTTTAAATGCTCAAAATCAAATCGAACGTGTGATACCAAACGGGGGGTATTCTTTTCTTTTAGAAGTAATACTTCTTTAGATGGATGGCGTTCCAGCTTTTTGGTATAACTCTGCCGTCCATAGCTTCCAACTCATAAGCGCCATTCCCAGCTTTGCCTCGGATTTTGTAAGGTCCTTCCCAGTTTGGATTTAGCTTTCCTGCACCTGCTTCTTTCGTTGATTGAAAGAATTTTTTGAGGATGAAGTCCCCAATCTTGAAGTACCTGAGATGAGCTTTATGGTTGTAATAACGCTCTATGATTTTTTTTGAGATGCCATCCTTTTCAATGCTGCTTCTCTCCGTGGTTCGAGCAGGTCTAGGTTGGTCTTCAATTCGTAGTCGTTTTCTCCCTCCATGGCTGTTGAGAACCTTATGCTTGGTTCGCCAATATCCGCAGGTATTAAGGCTTCTGAGCCATAAACAAGTGCGAACGGAGTTTCTCCCGTGGCTATTTTTGAAGTTGTTCTGTATGCCCATAGTACCGCTGGTAACTCATCAGGCCAGTTTCCTTTAGCTTTATCCAGCCGCTTCTTTAGATTGTTGATGATGACCTTATTCGTTGACTCAGCCTGACCATTATCCACGGGGTGGTATGGTGTTGAAGTGATCTATTTGATTTGCCATCTTCGAAGAATTCTGTGATTTGCAAGCCTATGAATTGTGGGCCATTATCACACACGATTTCCTT
>ML370516.1:34108-69296 GCA_005239525.1 Nicotiana knightiana | reverse complement strand
CCCCCCCCCCCCCCTCACTTTTCATTTTACGCCGTCCCAGTTTCCCTAATCTCTCCATTCTCTCTCAAGATCACCCTAACCCTAGTCGCTGTCACGGGCAAAAAACCTCCCTCTTATGATTTCCATTCCTTCTCCGACCAGACGTGGTCTTCTACACGCCATGGCTATTCGATTTCTTGGATCCTTGAGAGGATCTCGAGGAACCCCAACTGGTTCTGGTTTGAAACTTTGTTTATCAGCCTGTCTGAGGCTATTTTTTTGTCTGTGAGTAAAACTTCTTCTTGTTTATTACAGATTTATGGGTTCTTGACCTATTCTCTCATCTGTATTATTTTTCTGAAAACCCTAGTCCGTTATTGTCGATCCATCTCAGATCTGTATAGATCTGGGGTGATTCGAGCACTTTTACGTGTTTTCCTTAAAAAATCTCCTGTTTTATTAACTATTCCGACTTTTTATCACTCTTCTTAAGCTAGGTTTCATCCCAAACTGTTTTTAAAGAATTTTCTGAATTCTCAATGTTTAGGTATTTATTTCTTCATCATTTTGACTGATTTTCATGCGGTTGTTCAAACCCTAGTCGATTCTGTGATGTACTGGTTTTCTTCAACTTCTGTTTCGATATTTTTGATACCAGTCGTATTAATTTGCTCTATTTTTTGGACTTAAATATTGTTCCTTGTTAAATCCAGTATTTTTGTGATTTTTCCCTAATTAACCTCTGTTAGGGTTCGAACCTGCTCTTTCCGGCTAAGTTCTATGTTTCTGGGAGGTTTTACTTAGTCTAATTTCTATTTATGGAAGTTGAGTAATTCTTTCCGAAAATCAGTGTTATTTTGAAAGTTTTGCTAATTGCTTTACTCCGTTAGAGATTGTATGCATAAATCTTGTTTGTTTCCTTGCTTATGAATTTAATTGGTCGTCTATGCCTTAAGATTGCCCGTATAATTTTGTGATTGTACTGATCCCTTATTTGGTATGATTGGGATTCTTGCCTTAATTAAACTCCCCTGTTATTACCGTTTGACCAATTACCCCTAATTAGGGGAGGTCTATTCCGAACCCTTATGTGATTGGATTCTGTGACTCTATGATTTCCTTAATTGACTGAATGCTGATTTCTTTACCTTATTTGTTCTACTCTTAAATTGCTATATATACACTCTTCTTTTTCCTCTCAACACACGAACAATTAGTTTAGAATACACACTCACTCTCAAATTCTCTCTTCTTTCTCATGCTACATGTGCTAACTGTTGGTCTAGCCGGCTGAAAGCCAAGGCTAGATAGTGGAACTCTACTTGCTTTACATTTTGCACTTTGCTTCCTTAACTGGTATGTCTCTAGTTCAATTCTGAAACTCAACTTTATGTGCTCCCTTATGTAAATCCATGCCTATTCCTGCACAAGTTTAATTGGCTATGTATTTAATTGTCTTCCTGTTTACTGCTTTACTCAGTATGTTTAAGTTTTACCCTCTCCAGTTCAAGTGTTTAATCGAGCATGCCTAGATCTCATTTGTCTTGTTTGCATGTTTGTTCAGTTCCTGTTTACTCCTCTCAACTAGTATGCTCATGTTAGTGTCTTAGACTCCTAATGTATTTGATTGATCCTAATTGGTATGACTAATGCACTTCTGTCTTCAACATGACTATTCCCACGCTCCGTCTCTATGCCTTAAGTTCCTGTTACCATAACTGACTAGTTAAGTCTCTAAATCAGTAAACTCCTAGTTGTTCTGTGCATTTGTTGTCCCATATGCTTCCCCCTGTACCATGTTCATGTGTTTCTAATGTGAGCTCTCTATGTTCCCAACTCCCTGACCCCCGTTTGTAAAGTTGTTTGTTAAATGGTTGTGAATCTGGGCATTCTATGATTGTGTGGTTGCTTGTTGAATCTTTGTTATCCTCAGAATTGATTTCAAAACTGTTTTCCACCCTTAGTATTTTCTTAAAACTGTTTCTATTCCTGAAAACCTTTTCATTCCTAAAAGTTTTATTTCTACACTGTTTTACTTAGTTGTTTCAAACTATGTTAAGCACTCTCACTTCTACTCTTAGATTATTAAGTTCTGCCCCTCCAATGTGTGTATTGCCTAGGAATCCATGAGATTCCTCCGAACTCTGGCACACTGGGGCTGGCCCTTCCACACTGCACATAATCACTTCCTTATTCAAAGGATCTTGGTGTGAGCATTTCACGGGATCCCTGAGGTCCTTAGGGAACTTTGACACACCAGGACACCCTATTGGCTGTGAGGCTTTGGCATCCTCGACTGTTTTGAAGGCCTCGCATTTCCAGGTTCACTTTGGGCCTATCTGAGGCTCCCTATAGTATAGCTTATATTTATTTATGTAATTAATTCAATTTTAGTCTGTAATAATCATCTTTGTAAACAGATATAGGGGAAATTAGTAAAAGGGTAGGGATTCTTATACGATTTTTGTGGGGAAATTGGGTAGAAATCATGCTTTAGGTTTATACTATGCTTGTTTGCAGTAGAAATCATGCCTTTAGACCTATATTATGTTACTTGCATTAGAGATCATGTTGTAGGACTGTTTTGTTATTTGGATTAGAAACCCTGCCTTAGAATAATTACGTTTACTAGTTTTGCATATTAGAAAACATGTTATAGCTCAGTACTTCATTATCACGAAATTCTGCTTCTGCATAAGTCACAATTACCTAGAAATCCTGTCGTTAGGCTACTGCTATAATCCTGCCTAATAAAAATGACCATTCTCTATGTGCATTAGAAATCCTGTTTTAGGACATTTGCTTTAAATCATGTCACCTAAATAAATAACTGTCTTGTTTATAACGATGCTTAAAAGAACATCCCCAACGCCTAGACACCATGTTATATTATATATATGCATGAAATCAAGTTTTGTATTTCGGCACCTAGACAAACATGTTTATAGGATGTATTAAAACCCAAACTGTTTGTTTTTCTTTAGTCAATTTCCAGAATTCTGTTTGCATCTTAGACAGCATGTTTAAAGGGTATTACAGACCCATGCCTAGGCAAGCCTTAGGTAATTGAGGTCCTATAAAGCTGTAAAATTGTGCTCTGTTTATTTGTGAACCCAGGTTCAACAGGTTCTAAAATCAGTAGGCAAACTGATTAGGTTTACGCCACTTCCTTTTAAAACAATGCTGCATATTCTCTGCTTGTTATGCTCACCTAGATATCCTGTTGTAGGACCTTCTGAAAATTCTCTGAAATCTGTGTTTGAGACGTGCTAATTATCTGCTTATGTGTGGAGGTAAACATGGGCCCTTAGTTGTTGTCTTACTTGAAAGTCCTATTTGTTTCTTTGTTACCGCTTAGATTTTCCTATTTAAACACTTTAGGAGAGTCTAGAACGACCTAAAAATAGAGGTCCTAAACACCTCCGGGACCACAAGGAAGGGACGGGTAATGCACGCTTAGAGTTCGTTAATTAAAACCACTTATATAACCGCTAAGGGGAGGGTATTTGGGTAGTAAAAGGATATTATGACCTGTACGCTAATGCCATGTGTAACCCCTCTAGTTGAGGAAGGATTATCGGGCATTGTACAGATGTGATCCTATAGGCTAACAAACTTAGGACTTCTCCATCGTTATACATATGTGTGCTCAGACTGCTTACCTTTTGAACTCCTTCTCCATCTTTATACATATGTGTGCTCACGCTGCTTACCTTTTAAACTCTTTCTATCTTATTTACATATGTGTGCTCAGACTGCTTACCTTTTAAACTCCTTCTATCTTACTTACATATGTGTGCTTAGACTGCTTATCTATTAAATGACTAATTTACTAAGTAAGTTTGGCCGGGACCCACCGTTGTGGACCTCGAGGGGTGCCTAACACCTTCCCATCAAGGTAATTTCAAGCATTTACCCAATTTCTGGTAACGTAGACTAGTTTCATGAATTAATTGCATTAGGTGCCCTAAGGCACCATAAATCCATTAGGTGTCGACTCTTTACTTTCCATGCCCCTCTCCCAAAAGGAAGGGAGTTGTCCCAAATGAATGTCGAAACTCGATTCCGCGAGGAAAAAAAGGGGTCGCGAAACCTGATGCCCGCGGTTTCAACGTCAAAAGTAGGGAACCAACCAAAGAAAAAGAAACTAAATAGCAATCAATGATATCAGCCTCAATCGAGCTGGAATCACAGAATGAGCACGGAGCGAACGATGAGGATGATTACAACGTCCCAAATCTTTATAGCGCCCGATGGCACTGACGCCACAAAATCGGCGATTGAGGAGCTGGAGCAGATTATATTGATCGAGCACCAATCGGATTGAAACACGCGTTCATCAAGGATGAGGTATCTAAACTTCTGAAAATAGGTTCAATCTGGGAAGTTAAATACCCGGATTGGTTAGCTAACATAGTAGTTGTTCCCAAAAAAGGAAATAAATTTAGGATATGTATAGATAATAAGGATCTACACAAGGCGTGTCTGAAAGACTCTTCCCTTTGCCTAAAATCGATCAAATGATCGACGTGTCGACCGGACACGAGATACTGAGTTTTCTTGATGCTTATTCCGGGTACAACCAAATTCGGATGGACCCGGGCGATCAAGAAAAAACTTCTTTCATAACCAAATTCGGCACCTACTATTATAACGTAATATCGTTCGGACTAAAGAATGCTAGTGCCACATACAAACGCCGAGTTAACCAGATGTTCGAAGAACAAAATAGGAAAATCAATGGAACTTTATATTGACGATATGTTGGTTAAGTCCATGAGAATAGAGGACCATCTGAAACATTTGCAGGAAACCTTCGACATATTGAGGAAGTAAAACATGAAGCTAAACCTGGAGAAATGTGCATCCGGGGCCAGCTCAGGCAAGTTTCTCGGATTCATGGTATATAACCGTGGAATAGAGATCAACCCGGACAAGATAAAGGCCATAAAAGACATCACTGTAGTCGACAATGTTAAGTTAATACAATGACTGACCGGGAAGATAGACGAGTTGGGTCGATTTATTTTGAGATCGTCGAATAAGAGCCATAGGTTTTTCTCTCTATTGAAAAAGAAGAACAACTTCTCTTGGACCCCGAAATGCCAAGCAAGATTTAAAAGAACTCAAGCAATACCTATCAAGCCCCCTTGCTACACACTCCGAAGGCAGACGAACAGTCGTACCTCTACTTGGCGGTTTACGAGGTGGCAATAAGTGGTGTCCTGGTCCGGGAAGAAGAAGGTACACAATTTCCTTTTTATTATCTTAGTAGAACCCTAGGCTATGCCGAAACAAGATATCCTGACTTTGAAAAATTAGCGCTTTCCTTACTAAGCGCTTCTAGGAAATTAAAACAACATTTTCAATGCCACCCCATATGTGTCGTGACCTCTTACCCGCTGATGAATATTATGCATAAGCCTGAGCTCTTGGGCCAGTTGGACAAATGGGCCGTAGAAATTAGCAGGTACAATATTGAGTACAAACCCCGAACCGCCATAAAATCTCAAATTTTGACAGACTTCGTGGCCGACTTTACGCCAGCCTTAGTACCCGAGGTCGATAAGGAATTACTGCTCACTTCGGGGATTATCTTGGGGATTTGGACCCTATTCACGGATGGTGCCTCCACGCGAAGGGCTCCAGGCTCGTTATCTTAATGAAACCACCTACGGGTAACGTAATTAGACAGTCTATTAGAACAGTAAAATTGACTAACAACGAAGCCGAGTATGAAGCTATGATTGCAAATCTAGAACTAGCTAAGAGCCTAGGGGCCGAAGTGATCAAGGTCAAATGTAACACCCTCATTGTTGTAAATCAAGTCAACGGGACGTTCGAAGTAAAAGAGGAACAAATGTGTAGGTACTTGAATAAGTAGAAGGCGACCTTACACCAATTTAAGGAATGTAATCTACGACACGTACCTCGTGATTAAAATAGTGAGGCCAATGCACTGGCCAACTTGGGGTCGTCTGTCGACTCCGATGAATTCGACTAGGGGGCAGTGGTACAACTGATGATCTCGGTGGTAGAAGAAGGTCACACCGAGGCTAGCTCTATAATCTTGACTTGGGATTGGAGAAACAAATACATAGACTACCTGAAGATAGGGAAATTTCCATCGGATCTTAAGGAATCGAGAGCCCTGCGCACCAAAGCTGCCAGGTTCAGCTTTGTCGAGGGGAAATTGTTCAGAAGATCCTTTTTCGGTCCATTAGCTAGGTGCTTGTGTCTAGGGGAAACTGACTACGCCATGAGAGAGGTCCACGAGGGAACTTGCGGGAACCACTCAGGAGCAGAATCCTTGGTTCAGAAATTAATTAGACCCGGTTACTACTAGAACGAGATGGAGAAATATGCAAAATACTTGGTACGAAAATGCAACAGTGTCAAAGATACGCCCCGATGATTTATCAACCGGGAGAGATGCTTCACCCGGTCTTATCACCATGACTGTTTATCACCTTACCATGGGCGCCCCGTAAAGCCCAATACATACTACTCATGGCCGATTATTTCTCCAAGTGGGTCGAAGCTCAGGCATTCGAGAAGGTTCAGGAGAAAGAGGTCATCAACTTCATCTGAGATCACATAATATGTCGATTCAGGATACTGGTCGAGATCGTTTGCTACCACGAAAAGTAGTTCGTCAGCAACAAGGAAAGTAAGTTTCTCGAAGACCACAAAATCAAAAAGATATTATCAACATTTTACCACCCTAGCAAGAACGGACAAGAGGATTCAACAAAAAAAAACTATACTCCAAAACTTGAAAAAAAGATTGACCGATTTGAAGGGAAAGTGGAAAGAAATCTTGCCCGAAATCTTATGGCATACCGAACGACCTCGAAGTCAAGTACCGGTTCGACCCCATTCTCTCTAGTCTACAGTGCAGAAGCCCAAATCCTGGCCGAGGTGGGGGACCAAGCTTGAGGTTACAGTATGCTACCGAGATGTCAAACGACGAGGCCATGGCCACAAGTTTGGATTTATTGGACGAAAGGCGAGAAGCCTCCCTGGTCCGGTTGGTTGCCCAACATCAGCGAGTGAGGAGATACTACAACCGAAGAGCTAACCTTCAACATCTCCAAGTTGAGGACTTTGTGTTAAGGAAATTAGCGCTACACACCAAGAACCCAAATGACTAGAAACTAGGCCCGAACTGGGAAGGTCCGTATAAAGTTGCCGGAATAATCGGGAAAGTTCATATAAACTCGAGTCTGGAAATGGTATACAACTACCGAACAACTGGACTGTGGCTTGCTTAAAGCGGTACTACTACTAAGGTACGAATACAATTACCTTTGAAATTTGTTATGCTATGGACTAACATATACAGGTACTCAGCCAAGGGCAAATTTGACAATCATGTCTGAAAGCACGTGTTGTACTCTTTTTCTCTAGAACCGACTTTTCCTGAAGTGAGTTTTACGGCAAGGTTTTTAACGAGGCAACAAAAAAATATGCTACCTTAGTTTTGAAGGCCGTCCTAAAGCGGAGTTGCTGATCACCTATACCGGACCAACAATATTCGAGCCCTCACAAGTTCGGTCTCAAATACTGCGGGCCATTAATCCCTAAGTTAGGATACTCAGAAGGTGTTATTATTTGATATTAAAATCCAAGGCTTAATGATTAGGATTCACTGTAAGGGTCAAACAGTCAAATGAACCTTACCTATGTAGCTCATTCTTTTCATAGCAAAAAGGCTTATGCGCCTCTAATTATGTACTCTACATGCAAAGCAATGAAAGAAATTTTCCCTCTATATTTTATCACTACGCGTTTGCACCATCAATACATTCGTTGAGTTGCTTAGAAAAAATAATGGATCCTAAATCTTAGAGCCTACGGGCCACCCCAATTCGGGGACTATTGTCCGATAAAAGATTGGATAACTCGAGTTATTGAATCCCGGAGGCACCGCGCCTATTAGGCAGGGCTCGTACAAGAAAGGATACGGCCAAACCTATTATAAGGTTGCCCTCGGCAAAACACCGTCGTGTATGGATAAAACATTCAAGTATCTTAAAAGTCTTCATTTTTATCAAGTTTCTCGATGCCTTGTCACAACCCTTTTCTACCCCCAAAAGATGTATATATTTTGGATTGTGGGTTAAAGAGTTTTTTCAATTAAAGTGACAATTTTGAAATAGGGATTATTTTTGTTTCAGAGTCGCCACTTGGAATTGATTTTTTGTGTTCCAAGTCATATTTTATTTGAATCCCTAGTCAAAGGAAGGTTTGACTCTTTTATTATTGGTCTGCGAAAATAAAGTTCGGATAAGGTATTCTGTTGATCGGGGAGAAGGTTTAAGGCATTCTCCGAGTCCCGTGGTTCTAGCACGATTGCTTGATTGACTTAAACTTGGCTTGAATTAATTTTAGACAAATCGAGATTTATATGCTTTTTATATTTTTACCTAGCCGCTTTTATATCCGGATTGTTAGAAAAATTATTGAATTTTTTTTGAATAATAAGATGTCATAACCACCATACGCAAGCGAATGCGTGATCTAGAAGAAATATATTAATTTTATCATAATAGAGCTATGCAAGCGAATCCGCAGTTATGCCAAGGATTATTAGTATATTATTACTTTTGAAAAAGTTACTATGCTTAAAGAAAATACTAAAATATTAAGTATCGCGCTACGCAAGCGAATCCGCGATTTTAGAAATAGAATTAATTAAAGCTAGTAGAAATGGTATGAGATTTAAAATATTAAATGTTAATATCACGCTATGCAAGCGAGTCCGTGAATGAAAAAGTTAAAATTCACCTACTAATTGCCTAGCGTTTAAATTAATTAAAGGTACTTAAGTTATTGGATTATTGTTACACATCATGAAAATTAACTAATTCCTAATAAGTTTATTCAACTAATCTAGTATTATTTTTGAAGATGGATCATATTATTTATTGAGAAAGTGGGCCAATTTGCTTATTTTGTTGTGGCATTGGGCCAATATCTATACAAAAGAATGGGCAAAATATTTATAGACTTCTTAAAGGCATTGGGCCCGTTAGACAGAATCTTCCTTGGCCTATTATTGGGATCCAAAAATGGGCACAAGTTGAAAGCCCAATGACTTTCAACTACTGACTTGCTAAGACAACCCACCTGGGCTAAATTGCGAGTTTGGCCTCTTTTGCTCTAAGCCATTAACCTTTATTTTTATCTAGCAATCCCAACCACCTATTTATGATCTAGCTACTTTCTACCAAAAATCCAAGGTCCTAGCAGAGATGTTCACATGTAAAATCCAAATTTTATCACAATAATTAAAGGTTTTAGGCATGGCTCTTTTGTTCTTTGCTTTAAAGAATAACCTAACATAAACTGGCCAGAATTGCACAAGGTGCAAAAACAGTCCTTAAACACATTACAACCTACTTGAAACATCTCATTTTGTATGCATCAAAACAATAATAGATAGTAAAGTCAAGTAACACATGAATAAAGAGTATTTGAACATTTATCAATTCATTTTTACATATGAATCCAATAAGATATACTCAAACAATCAAGAAAATTATCTAACATTCATTTATCTAGATGGATGCTCCCAGTAGTCAAGATGAGTTCAAATCTTCTTGTTAATTTGAAAATATCTGCAACATAAGATTAAGGAGTTACCTGGGTTGCAGAATAATAAATACAACAATGAAGAATGGTAGCCCATCAACAAAAGCAGCAAAAAACAACAGCAAAATAGTAGAAAACAAGCAGCAAATCCGTGTTTGAACAGCCCAAAAACTTAGAGAAGAAACCCAGAACCAAAATCTAAAGAAGACTTATACTTTCTAAAAGTTTACACTCTAAGATTTACTCATAAAGCTCACAATTTCAGCTTAGTAAAGGATGCTTCAGCTGCTAAATTTTTTTTCCTGTGTTTTTGTGTGTTCAAGTAATTCTAAAGATGTATGGAAGTGTCATAGAGTGTGTGTGTCAAGAGAAGCCCCTTAAATAGGTAAATAAAGTCAATTTTTGGCCAGATTTTGGTTCACCAAAAGTCCAAAAAGGACTGACTTTGTGTACTAAACACTGTTTAAAGGCTATCCAAAAGGTGAAAGGACAACCTGAAAATATGCTATAGCAGAAGCAAGGAGAAAAAATGTCATTTCAGCCACCCTACTAGTAAAAGTTAGCTAATAAAGTACCCTATTTCATGACTAAACTACCTAAATTTCAGCTTTAAAACATCAGCACCAAACTACTTGCTTAACACAAATCAAGCTTAAACAACTATGGGTTATCAAAACATAAACAACTTCCATTATAAATAATACTCAAACTAACTAGGCTAAATCAATTTGGTTTATGCAACCAACAATCGATCAAGATCAACGAGTCACTAGATCAAACTAAACAAATACAAACTCATCAACTAAATGATCATTATGAGCAGCTAATCAGAACACCATACTACATACCAAACTACTAAATCACAAACACGAAATAAATAAGATTCATTGAGCAATTGAGCTATTGTTTTTGGCATAGACATCTAAACTATTTGATTCAAAGAAAATACACAAACTAAAAGATCATCATGAATAAGAAACAAACATAAAATTTTTAAGCTAAACCTAGGCCTAAACTAACTTCGATGAGACAAAAAAAATTAAAAAGGAAACAAGAGATAGGGGTTGTACCGAGAGATCCATACGGCTGCCCTCAAATCTCAAAGATGACATGAACTGCGGCAAATCGACTCCTCGAGCACTGTTTTCTCAATGGCATTTGCTGGAAAAAAGAAGTCCGGCATACCGAAATTAATTCAAATTATGTCAAAGAGAAAATAGAGCTGTGGGGTCGTGCAAATGACAGAAAATAAGTTACAGAGGTTGGTGTAGGTAGTGACGAAATGGCGGTGGATGGCAGCAGGGTGGTCGTGCGCATGAGGCTGTAGTGGGTTTGTCAAGTCGGTGGTGGAGGGAATTTTTGGGGGTTTTGAAGGTTTTGGGGCGTGGAATGGAGAAGATGAGAGTGAGAGGAGGTGGGTGGTGAATTTTATGGGATTTAGAGGTGGTAGGCGGCGGCTAGAGTTTCAGATTTTCTTAGATTTAAGGAGAATGGTGAGGATTTCGGGGATTTAGGTTGGAGATATGGAAAGAGGAGGAGGAGACGAGGACATGGTGAAAGAATGAGACCGAGTGGAGGTCGTCCGCCGCTGGTAGGCGATTTTCGGTGACGGTGCACAGTGGGGAAGGGTGGCGGTGCAAAGAAAGGGGAAAAAGAAATGGGGAGAGTAATAAGGGAAATAAGGCAATTTTTTTTGGGATTTTAGGCTTTAAATACCTAGAGCGGGGGATAGATACAAGCCATTGGATCAAAAGGTGGTCGATGGTTGAGATTAAATCCTGAATTCATTAAGTGAAATGACATAGTTTCAAGGCAAAACTATGTCGTTTTGAGCTCTTTCTTGGACAGCCACCTAATGGACCGGGTATGACCTAATTGAGCTAAACATTTGGGCTTGATTTGTGCATAACTCATTTGAAATAGGCATTAATCCAATCCTTTAAACCCCTTTAACAAACTAGACTAATTAAATCCAAATAACACCAAATAAAAAGAAAATATGATAAAAAATGAGCATTTACAGCTGCCCCTCTTTGCTCGAGAACATGAAGAGTTTTCGTGCAAAGAAAGTGAATGCCATGGAGAACTTGCTCATATATCACTCCAATGGAAGCATTTTCTTGAAATAAGTGACCAAACCTTGCTTCTGAGGTTGCCTACATATCCTTGGCTATAAAGGATTCGGGTCAGTATAGTTCTGGAAAAACTTGGTAGCTGGGACTACAAGACACTAGATTTAAGACTACTGTTGCTATTTTGGCTGCTGATGTTGCTGCTGTTACTTACTTGCTGCTAACATTAAAAGGAAAAGAGAAGAGAACTACATATGCCTGCAAGCTAAGAGTTACAAAATTCCTATCTATGTGTCTTGCAGAGATAAATCTTGATTCTTGACATGCTTGCTTGAATTGACCTTAGATTGGATCTTGATGCTCTTTGAAGAAAAGATTATGGCTCATTCTCGATTGCTTGCTTTCCTGATCCAAAATTTGGCAAAGTGAAATTTGAGAAGCTGGGTTGCTGACACATTATCAAAACTAACTCAAACTATCTTGTGATCAAAAGGCTTCTTTCTTCTGACGAGAAACTGAAACTGCAAGCTTTAATCATCACATGTGCTCTACGACGGAGCCTGCAAAGCCAGCAAAGAAGAACAAAATGAACAATTGGACTAGGAAAATTTTGTGAGTTATCAGAGAAAGCTAAAAACTGTTTAACTTATTGAAAGGCAGATAGATACAGTAGTGTAAACTAGCTAAAAGGGATAAAATTTGTAATAAGGGATTGTGTACCCTACGTTACCAAGAAGATATGCAAACCAAAGGGTGGTACCCTGGGTTTCCAAAAGGGAAAGCACTTAAAGAATGACACCTTGTATTACTTGAAGGAAAATGTAACCAGGGGTTGGCACCCTGTATTACTAGGGAATATATGTAACTAGGGATTGAAACACTATATTAGTGGGGAATATATGTAACTAGGGGTTGGTAACCTGTATTACTGAATGGAAAGTAACCAGGGGGTGGCGCTCTGTATCACTAGGAAGGAATGTAACTAGGGATTTGTACCCTGTATTACTAAAGAGGAATGTAACCAGTGGTTGGTACCCTGTATTACTGAAAGGAGTATAACCAGTGGTTGGCACTCTGTATTACTGAGAAGGAATGTAACTAGGGGTTTGTACCTTGTATTACTGAAAGGAGTGTAACCGAGGGTTGGTACCCTGTAATATTGAAAGGAAATGTAACCAGGGGTTAGTACCCTGTATTACTGGAAATGAAATGTAACCAGGGGTTTGGTACCCTGTATTACTGAAATGAATGTAACCAGGGGTTGGTACCCTGTATTACTAAAGAAGAATGTAACCAGGGGTTTGGTACCATGTATTACTGAAAATGAATGTAATCAGGGGTTGGTGCCCTATATTACTGGAAGGGAATGTAACCAGGGGTTGGTACCCTGTATTATTGAAAGGAAATGCAACCAAGGGTTGGTACCCTGTATTACTGAAAGGAATGTAACCAGGGGTTGACGCCCAGTATTATTGAAAGGAATGTAACCAGGGGTTGGTACCCTGTATTACTAAAATGAGTGTAACCAAGGGTTGGCACCCTGTATTACTGAGATGGAATGTAACCAGGGGTTGGTAACCTGTATTACTGAAAGGAGTGTAACCAGGAGTTGGCACCCTGTATTATAGAGAATAAATGTAATTAGGGGTTGGTACCCTATATTACTGGAAAGGAAATATAACTAGGGGTTGGTATCCTATATTACTAAAAGGAATGTAACCAGAGGTTGGTACCCTGTATTACTAAAGAGGAATGTAACTAGGGGTTGGTACCCTGTATTACTGATAGGAGTGTAACTAGGGTTGGCACCCTGTATTACTGAGAAGGAATGTAACCAGGGGTTGGTACCCTGTATTACTGATAAATTACTGAATCCCTCTAGGAGAAAATGTTCTACCTGAGTTAAGCTACGTAACACAACCTGAGTGAAGATTAGTTCTACCCGGAACTATGAGCTGGATCCCCCTAGGCGAACCGGTTCTACCTGAGTTAAGCTACGTAAAATAACTTGAGCGAAAAGTACTTCTACCCGGAACTATTAGCTGGATCCCCCTAGGTGAAACGGTTCTACCTGAGTTAATCTACGTAAAACACCCTGAGCAAAGAGTACTTCTACCCGGAACTATGAGCTGGATCCCCCTAGGTGAAACGGTTCTACCTGAGTTAATCTACGTAAAACACCCTGAGCAAAGAGTACTTCTACCCGGAACTATGAGCTGGATCCCCCTAGGTGAATTGGTTCTACCTGAGTTAAGCTACATAAAACAACCTGGGCAAAGAGTACTTCTACTCGGAACTATGAGTTGGATCCCCCTAGGTGAAACAATTCTACTTGAGTTACGCTACGAAAATGGGAGGTGTAAACAATAGTGATGTATGCTGAAAATAAAAGAAAATGGAGATTTTAAGGAGCTTACGTTTGGTGACATTCATCCTTTGAGAATCGCCATTCTGCACTTCTTTGTTCCTGCTTCAAACAAAGAAAAATTTGTGAGTTTTCAAAGTGGTGGTTGGTTTGTGGCCTTGATTCCCTGTTGTAGTTTGAATTCACGGCCACTCCGCTGTTGAAGAACTGATTCTATCAGTGTGGTATCGAGGTGCTCAGATACTTTGTATTGGATTCTGGAGACCTTGTTTTCCGACGTTGCCCCTGTCTATTTCATACTCGGATGTCCATGGTAGCGCTAACCCTTGTCCCTAAGGCAACACAATTTTTCCCTTTAAAATCAAACTTAGTTGTCTTGCACCCAGTACCAGTTCGTGTCCGTAGTGCTTATCAACTTTTCTCATGAAGTAGGTATTGCTTAGGCGACCTTTTCAATTTCTTTGGGACACTTTGTTCGCCTTATCAAATGAGATCATAGATGGATTCTGCCTTCGTCAATGCCATATATGACCCAAATTGTGCTCAATATTACGGGGAAACTGCAGCCAGTTTTGTAGCCATAACTTTGCTTCACTTTTGATGCAAGATTAGACTAAAAGGGACTCAAAGAAAAATTATGGGTAAAAACAGAAGAATAATTGAAGGTGAAAAAGAACTGTGCTTAAACAAAAGGTGTACCTTTCGGGGAAAGGAATAGGGAGACTTATCTGGAAGTATGTGCCGACTTTAATGAATGATGACATGCATTTTGGACTGGACGCCTGATCCGTCTGACCGTTCTAATTCTCAAACTCCATCGCAAATATTCATATTGAACTTGTCTTGGTTATGCTCATGCCGGGGTATCGAAGACCCTCATTCGGCTAGTAGCGCCTTTTGCGGGTTTTTTTGCTGACTAACCTCTCTCATTTCTCTACTCACCATTACCTTATGGTGCCTATCTGAGTTTTCACCAATAAGACTCTCTCATTTCTCTGCTCACTATCGCCTTACAGTGCCCATACAGGTTTTCACCGATAAGACTCTCTCATTTCTTTTTTTTTAATTTACTAAGATACGACATGCAGAAGGTTTCCCAACGCCCCTAGCATGAGGACTTCAAATATTCTCAAAGATCGATCAGAAGTTCTTAACAGGGAAAAAACGAAAAGATCCTTGAACTGAATTACAACATTTGGAACCATTTCTACAGAAAAAACCGTGAAATGAAACAAACTTTTGCCCCTATTTTGGAGTATTGGGAATACGGATTTTTGTTGTGATGGGACTGACCCACAGTAAGGCTGCTTACGTATCCTTTCGGAATCAGGTCGGACGTAGTTCAATGACTCAGAAGTTTTGTTGTTTGACTTTTTTTTTCTTTTTTGCTTTTTTTATTTTTTGCTTTTACAAGTACACAGGTTCCAAAAAGTGGAAAACAAAGAAGACAAATACAGCTCAAAAGGGTTAACAAAAAAGGTGAAACCTATTTGGAATAACGAGCAATGATAGCCTTCATCATATCGATATGAGAAATTCATGTGTGAAAGTTCCATAGTGGGTATATAGTATACATAATATCTTTTGACTGCATCTGCATTAATAGTCATATCTGGTACCCGTCCTTCTTCATCTACCAAGTGCAAGGCCCATTTTGTTAACACTTTCTTGATGATGTAGGGTCCTCGCCAGTTTGGGGCGAACTTTCCTTTAGATTCTACTTGGTGTGGAAAATGAGTTTTAGAACGAGTTGGCTTACCTCGAAGTGCCTTGGACGCACTTTCTTGGTGTAAGCGCGTGCCATTCTTTGCTGGTATAACTGGACAAAACACACTGCTTCTAGCCATTTTCCATCAATCAACATCAGTTGTTTTAATCGGGGCTTTACCCATTCTGTATCTTCAATCTCCGATTCCACAATGATACGAATAGAGAGAATTTTGAGTTCAACCGGTATTACAGCTTCCGTTCCATATACCAGCAGATAAGAAGTTGCACCAACAGATTTGTGAGCAGTCGTGTGGTATCCCAAAAGAGCAAAAGGAAACTTTTCATGCCATTGTCTGGAGCCTTGGATCATCTTCCTAAGAATCTTCTTGATGTTCTTGTTCGCTGCTTCAACGGCTCCATTGGCTTTTGGCCGGTAAGGGGTAGAATGGCGATGCATAATTTTAAATTGCTCGTATACCTCCTTCATCAAATGACTATTTAGATTGGTTGCATTGTCAGTGATAATGGTCTTTGGGATACCAAATGATGTTGGAATAAAAAAAGTCTACCACTACTTTCTTGGTGACTACTTTGAAAGTGACAGCCTCTACCCACTTGGTGAAGTAATCAATTGCAACCAAAATGAATCTATGCCCATTTGAAGCCTTTGGCTCGATTGGCCCAATAACATCCATTCCCCAATCAACGAAAGGCCAAGGAGAGGACATGGGATGCAACTCCGAAGGTGGCTAGTGAATCAGGTCACCATGAATTTGGCATTGGTGACACTTGCGAACAAAATTGAAGCAATCTCGCTCCATAGTAAGCCAATAATACCCTGCCCGCAAAATCTTCTTCGCCAAAACATATCTGTTCATGTGAGGTCCGCATACCCCTGAATGCACTTCACTCATGATCCTCTCAGCTTCTGTGGAATCTATGCATCTCAACAAGTTCAAATCTGGGGTCCTTTTGTAAAAAATTTCCCCATTCAGGAAGAAACCATCGGTGAGTCGCCTTATAGTTATTTTTTGATCTCCCTTGACATGTCCTGGGTATTCCCTTATTTTCAGGAATCATTTTATGTCATGATACCATGGTTCACCATCTGGTTGTGTCTCAATAGTATTACAGTAACCGTGTTGATTCCCAACTTGGATTTCCAATAGATTAATATGAGTGTTTCCTGGATAAGGGAGCATCGAGGCTAAGGTAGCCAAGGCATCGACTAGCTTGTTGTGAAACCTGGGAATGTACCTAAACTCGATGGATTTTAATCTTTTTCTCAGGTCTAGCACACATTGTTTGTATGGAATACGCTTGTTGTCTCGAGTCTCCTATTCGCCTTGGGCTTGCCGGATAAGCAAGTCAGAATCTCCCATAACCAATAGTTCATGCACATCCAGATCGAGGGCCATTTTCAGACCCATGATACAAGCTTCATATTCTACTGTATTATTGGTACAGAAGAATCGAAGTCGATCCATTGCAGGGTAATGTTGTCCAATAGGTGAGATAAGGATTGACCCGATCCCAACTCCTTTGATACTGATAGCCCCATCAAAATACATTTTCCTTGGCTGTCATCCGGAACTACTTCCTCTATTGAGTTGACCTCTTCGTCTGAGAAGTATGTGCTAAGTTTCTTGTAATCATCATCAACTGGATTCTCTGCCAAATGATATGCCAAAGCTTGTGCTTCATTGCGGTGCGAGTGACATAGACGATATCGAACTCTGTGAGCAGAATCTGCCATTTTCCGAGCTTGCCAGTGGGCATTGGATTTTGAAAGATGTACTTCAAAGGATCCATTCTGGATATGAGGTAAGTAGTGTAGGCCATGAGATAATGCCTCAGCTTCTGAGCGACCCAAGTAAAGGCACAACATGTCCTTTCTAAGAGGGTATACTTAACCTTATAATTGGTGAACTTATTGCTCAAATAATAGATTGCATGTTCCTTTTTGCCTGTTACATCATGTTGCCCAGAACGCATCCAAAGGAATTATCCATCACTGATAGATATAAAAACAAAGGCCTATCAGGTTCAGGTGGGACCAGTACAGGGGATTTTGACAGATAACCTTTGATCATGTCAAAAGCTTTTTGGCAATCATCCGTCCACTTGATAGCAACATCCGTTTTCAACAACTTAAAGATAGGCTCACACGTGGTTGTGAGTTGATCAATGAACCTACTGATATAGTTCAACCTCCCAAGCAAACTCATGACTTCCTTTTTGTTCTTCGGAGGTGGAAAATCTCAAATGGACTTTATCTTGGATGGATCCAATTCGATGCCTCTCCGACTGAGTATAAAATCGAGGAGTTTCCCAGATGGAAACCCAAATGCGCACTTGGCTGGATTAAGCTTAAGGTCATACCTTCAAAGCCGTTCAAAGAACTTATTAAAATCGCGCACGTGGTCAGCCTGTGTCTTTGATTTTATGATGACATCATCGACATATACTTCGATCTCTTTGTGCATCATGTCGTGGAAAATGATGGTCATGGCCCTTATGTAAGTTTCCCCTGCATTCTTTAAACCGATTGGCATGGCCCTGTAACAATAAGTACCCTATGGAGTTTTGAAAATGGTCTTTTCTGCATCATCCTCATACATTAGAATCTGGTGGTACCTAGCATAGCAATCCGCAAACGACTGTATCTCATGCTTTGCGCAATTATCTACAAGAATATGGATGTTTGGAAAATGAAAATTATCATTTGCACTTGCTTTGTTCAGGTCTCTGTAGTCAATACATACTCTAGTTTTTCCATCCATATTTGGCACATGCACAACATTATCCACCCAGGTGGTGTATCGGACAGCTCTGACCACATTGGCGCTCAACTGTTTCATTATTTCCTCTTTGATTTTGTCACTCATGTCTGTTTTAAATTTTGTTGCTTTTATTGGACTGGTGGAAAATCAGGATATGTGGGAAGCTTATGAACCACTAGATCAACACTTAAACCCGGCATATCATCATAAGACCAAGCAAACACGTCTCTGTATTCAAATAAAAGTTGAATCAAGGAATCTCTGGTTTTTTGTTCAGTGTGAATGCTTATCTTTGTTTCTCTAACTTTTTCACGACTTCCGATATTAATGGACTCGGTTTCATTGAGGTTGGGATTAGGCTTGTTTTCAAATTGTTCCAACTCTCTTGTTATTTCCTCAGCAACCTTATCTTCATCATATTTAACCTTTTGATCCATTATTTCGAAATTAGACATCTTTTTAAAATCTGAGTGTGAATTCCGCATGCATGTCATGTTATTAAAACCGACATTAACAAAACTAAAATTGAAAGAAAATGACAGGAATTAGGAAAAGGAAAAGATACAAAACTTAATATGAAACTGAACTGCATTTCATTGAATTTGAAAGGATAGAAGGGTTAACATCAAAACAAAAAAATCATACTGAGATGTTTGGATTACAATCCTAAAAGTAACCCAAAATACAAAAAAGAAGCTGCAAAAGAAAACTACCAAGACTACTTCCTTGTGTGGAGAGGAGTTGCTTCCCAGTTGTTGAGCATGGTGTCTGGGCCGATTAGTTGCATATCGGCATGACTAGTGCCTTCACCAGCCTAAATCATATTTACTTCAGAAAATATCTGGCTGAGGCCATGGAAAATTTCATCAATATTTGCCTGTGCCGAGGAATTTTGAGCCTCTTGGAATCGTGGCTTGACAAAAGTGTAGAAAATGTGAGGATATGTTGCTGCAAGACCCACCTATATTTTTTGTGGTGCTTGGATTTGTCTTCGTTTGCTTGTGTTGGCCGGAAGCCTAAATCAAAAGTACCCTGATTATTGAACAGAGAAATGGGCTCCGAAATTCCTTGCAATAATTCCCCAAGCCCTTTCCTGGCTCATAACCTTGTCTCAGCATAAGTGCATCCACCATTATAGATGTGGTGGAAAGAGGAGGATGCAGAATGGGATTTCCTTCCTCGACATGGTCCACAACAACCACTTCAAAATCCTGATAGACAATGGATTCACACCCTTCCTTGGCTTCAATACAAGGGATTAACGGGTCTTCATAAATGGACAACTCGTCTTTCCCGTGAACAGTAATTTCTTGCCATTCATATTCGAATTTGAGCATCTGATGCAAGGTAGATGGAAAAACTCAGGCCGTATGGATCCATGTCCTTCCAAGAAGAAAGTTATAAGAAGTTTTCATGTCCACTACTTGGAAGACAATTTCAAAATCAACCGGCCCAATTGTCATGGTGAGGTTAATCTCCCCAATAGTATCTCTTGTTGAGCCATCAAAAGCCCGGATGTGAATATTGCTGGGCCGGATTCTGTCTGTATTGATCTTCATGCTTTGTAAGTTAGAGAGAGGTCATACATCTACACCCGAGCCTCCATCAACCATGACTCGCTTTACATAATGCCCCTCACATTTGACAATCAGGTGCAAAGCCCTATTATGCCCGGCTCCCTCCTAGGGAAGTTCATCATCAGTAAAGAAGATTATGTTCACCTTAAAAAATTTGTTGGCCATCTTCTCTAACCGATTCACTGTGGTCTTCTCTGAGACATGTGACTCGTTCAGGACCTTGATTAGTACACGAGCATGATCTTCTGAATGTATGAGCAGAGATAGTAGAGAGATTTGGGCAGGAGTCTTTCTCAGCTGGTCAATGATTGAGTAATATTGGACTTTAATATTTTTCAAAAAATTCTTCCGCCTCTTCTTTAGTGACTGGTTTCTTTATTGGCGTTTGGCCTTCTTTGATTTTCTTGGCCTTCCTCAACTCTTCTGGAGAGTAACACCTTCTTGATCGAGTCAAACCTCTAGTTTTCCCCACTTCTTCTATAATTTCCTTTTCTTTGTAGGTCACCACAGTTTTATTGTAGTTCCAAGGAATGGTTTTCGTGTTTGTCACACGGGGTTGTATGTAAGGCTTGATTATGATCGGCTCTGTTATACTTTTCGCACTGCCCCTGATTCTTCCTTGTGATGGGGTGACTCCAAGGACATACAACTTTGGGCTTGGAACATTGGAGCGAAATTCCAACCTCGAGATTTTTGGTACAAATAAAGTTGCCTTCTCTGAGCTTTGGGCGACTTTCATAATCAATGGCACACCTTGGCTTGGACTTACTTCCAGACTTGTTCCTTATTGAATTGTTCCCACTGCCATTTCTGCTCGACCAACCGGCTTGTATTCTTTATCTCGACCAACCGTCTTGTATTCTTGATCTCGGCCAATCATTCCCACAAAATGGACATCGTTGTGTGCTGGCAACGGGTTGTTGGTCACATTAGGATGGTCCTCGACATTTTTCACTACAATCAATTTTTCAGCAATGAGTCTTTATATGGCTCTTTTCAGAGTCCAACAGTCATCAGTGCTATGCCCTAGGGCACCTGAATGATATTCACATATACCATTTGCTTGAATTCCATGTGAATTGGGATGCATATGGTTGAGAGAAATGGTCCCAATCACGCCCATTTGCTTCAACTTCTGGAACAGACTAGAGTATGATTCGGCCAATGGAGTGAATTTTTCCATCGGCCTTTGCTCTTGACCATAATCCTGCCTAGGACGAGCATTGTATGGTGCTCAAAAATTTTGTTGCTGAGGTCGGGGGATCCTTGGAGCTGGTGCCCGTACCTGTTGATGGGGAGGCCGAGCATAGTATTGAGCATTAAACACTGTATACTATGGTGGGCCCACAGAGTACTGAGGAATTGGCGGGGGATAATAATGTTGAGAGTGCCCCTACTGAACTTGCACATAAGGGTGTGATGCCTCACTTTGAACTTCCCTGGATCCCGAAGTCATCATGGACCCTTCATCTCTTTTCTTTCTATTTGCCAAACTTCCCGACCCATTTTGGATCGCCTGAGTGGTGTCTTTGAGAGCAACTTGACTTACAATTCTGCCAGTCTTGAGGCCATTTTTGACTATTTCCCCTATCTTGATTGCTTATGCAAAAGATCTGCCCATTGCGGACATCATGTTTTGGAAATAATTAGGCTCTTGAGCCTCTAGAAAAATAGTGAACTCATGGTTATGTATGGGTGGTTTAACTCTATCAGCTTGCTCCCTTCACTTGATGACATACTCCCTAAAGCTTTCGGTCGGCTTTTTCTTCATATTGGACAAGGAATTACGATCTGGCGCAATATCAATATTGTACTGAAATTGTTTGACGAAGGCCTGGGCCATGTCATCCCGAACATTCCAGTGAGTGATATCTTGGTCAATGAACCATTCAGAGGCTACTCCCACCATACTCTCCCCAAAATAAGCCATCAAAAATTCTTCTTTTTCCTTCTGCACCCCTCAACTGGTTGCAGTACCTTTTCAAGTGGGCGATAGGGTCACCGTGTCCATCATATTTCTCAAATTTTGGGGTCTTGAACCCTGGTGGCAAATGGATATGAGGGAACATGCATAGATCACTAAATGAAACACTTTTGTAACCACCTAGTCCTTGTATGTTCTTTATGTTCTGCTCGAGACTTTTCATTTTTCTGGCCATCTCATCTGGCTCACCCGTCTTGGCATCCTTTTCAGTTTCCACCGGTGACTCGTACTGAGGAGTCTGATTGTATGGAGCCGAGACCCTGAAAGCCATATTTGGAGAGTAGTATTGGCCATCATAAGCATGAGATGGTGGCTCGTTGTTTGGCCTCGTCGACGAGAGGGGTGTTCCTGACCGGTGCGGCTGGAGGTCGCACATTATAGGTACCAAGGGTAGCATGGAAGATGTAGTTTGGCACATACCCTGGTGGTAGAATGTGTTCGCTCGTTGCATGGAGCAGTGGTTGAGTAGACATGGGTACGGTTGAAGTTACCCTGAGGCGGAGGCTCACCGGAGACCCAAACCTGATACACATCAGACTGTTGTTGTTTCAATCTTCTTACTTCCTCCAACTCTTGCTCAACTGACTGACCCTGGGGGTCGTCACTAACCAACTCAATTTCAACATTGTTAGTCATTGCTACTTTTCCCTTAGATCTGGTGAACTAATGATGTGTTTCCAGTTTCACCACAGACCAACCACCTTAAGTTACTATATAAGAGACAACAAATGTGTTAGGGTTAAGCATTTCACATATAAGAATCACACGTAATATGCCATGTTCTTAACATTATCACCATTTCTAACATGTTTTTGGAAGGCTTCATGTTTCCTTCCGTCTTTAAGGTTGCTGCTTATTGACACTCTTATTTTTTTTGTTCTCTCGCTCTCTTTCTCTTTTTTCGCTTTTTTGTTCCCTCACCTACTTTTGTTCCCTCATTTTAGAGTCATTGAAAAATATTTCGATCGAACCTTTTGGGGGTTGCCTATGTATTATGTCGTCGCATGAATCAGATCATTACGTAGTTCAGGAAAATCAGGAATCAATAAATAAACTAACTCTCTTTTTTTTCTTTTTTTCTTTTTTTTACTCATAACAAATTAGACCACGAAAACTCCTAATTCTGGATTTGATGTCTCAAAGATAGATTTAAAGAAAAATATTTTTAGATTTTTTTTGGAATTGTTGAAAGAAAGACTTTTAAAGAAGAAACAAAATAAGTTTTTTTTTGGATTTCAATTTTTTTTCTTTTCTTTTTTGAAATCTTTGAAAGAAAGACTTCTAAAAAAGAAAATATTTTTGAATTTTCAATTTTTGACTTTGAATTTTTGAAAATATATTTGTAACGACCCGACCGGTTGTTTTGAGCTCTAGCGCATCGTTCAACGGTTTGAGGCTGTGAGCAGCTTCATTTCAGGTATTATGACTTGTAGGTGCGGTCGGAATTGAATTTCGGGAAGTTTAGAGTTGAATTGGAAAGAAAATTCTCATTTCAGAAGTCTTAAGTTGGAGAAATGGACTAAGATTGGAATCTTGAGTAAACGACCTCAGAATCAGGATTTGAAGGTTCCTGCAAGTTTGTATGATGATTTTAGAGTTGGGCGTATGTTCGGATCGGGTTTTGGATAACCCGGGAGCGTTTCGGTGTATATTGTGGAAGTCAGCATTTTAGAAGAATCTCCTAAATTTGGGATGTAAGGCATTTCAGAGTTATTGATGTCCGTTTGGGATTCCAAGCCTGGGAATAGCTTCGTATGGTGATTCTGGAGTTGGGAGCGCGATCGGAAGTGAATTCGGATGTCCGTATGTTATTTTGAAGTCATTTGACTAAAGATAGAAATTTGAAGGTTTTTGAGAAATCCGACCGGAAGTGGAAATTTTGATATCGGGGTCGGAATGCGATTATGGAAGTTGGAGCAGGTCCGTAATCTCGAATATGACTTGTGTGCAAAATTTGGGGTCAATCTGACGTGATTTGATAGGGTTCGGCATCGGATGTAGAAGTTGGGAATTTCTAAGTTCATAAAGTTGGGATTTGGGTGTGATTCGTGGTTTCGATGTTAGTTGATGTGATTTGAGGCCTCGAGCTAGTCCGTGGGATGTTATTGGACTGAGTCGTGTGATTTGGATGGGGTCCCGGGGGCCTCGGGTGTGTTTTGTAGCAATTTCGGACCATTTTTCTCTGCTCTGCTGCTGCTGTCTTCTGGTGTGCTATGCGATCGCGGTCCCTTGTGTGCGATCGCATAGAAGGAAATTTGAGGGCTGCTAGATTGGCTTGTGCGTTCACGGAGAAGGGAGTGCGAACGCGGTGGCTTGGGGTGTGATCTCTACACGAACGCGGGGTAAGGTGTGCGAACACGTAGAAGGAAGGGGAGCTGGGGGCCTGGGGGCCCTTTGGCCTATGCGAACGCGGGGAGGGGACCGCTAACACAGAGTGTTGGCTCGAGGAAGCTCTGCAAACGCGTTCGTGGGTATGAGAACGCAGAGAGTAAACTGGGGCCTGGGCAGATTAGTTTATATGCGAAATGTTGGTCATTTCCTTCATTTGTTTCATGGATGTGGGCGATTTTGAGGAGCTTCAAGAGGGGTTTTCCATCAAGCATCACTAGGTAAGTAATTTCTTCATGTTTTTAAAGTTAAATAGAAGTATATGCATGGAATTAGACATGGAAACTGGTAAGAAATTGGGAAATCTTAAAGAAACCTAGAAAGTGGTAATTTGAATTTTTAGCCACGAATTTGAGCATGGAATTTAGAGTAAATTGTATATTTGAACTAGTAAAGCTATGGGTAGAATGTATCTTCGAGAATTTCGGATTCCGGGCACGTGATCCCAAGGGTATTTTGGTCATTTCACTGAGCGGAGTTGGGAAATTGTATAATTTGGAGTTGTTGCAAATATTAGAGTACATTTTCATTGGCTTGCCGTTATTTGGATAGTTTTGGGGCGTTGTGCATCCGTTGGAGTCGTCGGAAGGGCTTGGAAGCCGGTTATGGAATTTCGGAGCGAGGTAAGTCTCTTTTCTAACTTTGTGAGGGGGAATTGTCCCCCTAAGTGAACTAAGTTAGTATGTGCTATTATCTTCGGGGGCTACGTACGCACGAGGTGATGAGAGTCCGTGCGTAGCTACTATTATGCCATGTCCGGGTAGTCACCGTATCTCACATCCGGTGAGAATCGTACCCGCATAGTTCGGTGAAATCGAGTATTTTCTCTTTTGATTTTTATGAAAATTAATCTTTACACCTCACGTCAGACTACTACAATATCTTATTAAAAAGGGATTATTTGTATCAAACTAGGAGAATGATTTTTAAAAAAAAAAATAATTTCGCTCAACTAATTTTCTAAAGCCGGTCAACAATGCAAGCAAGCCTATGGTCTCAAAGAGGATACCTGTCTTATACGGACTCATCCCCTATGCCGAGCTTCGCTAAGTCAAATGCATATGATACAAATAAAGCGAACCTACTAGGGATATTCGACATGAGGTTTGTTCTTTTAGGTTTAAATCCTATTGGAGAAGGTATCTAGACTGGCTTACTCGAGCGGACAACTCGAGCTGAGGAGGGTCAGTGTACCGGTAGCATTACTTTCTGGATTAGCTGGTGCTGCTCCCCGCCTGAAACATGTGTGACTAAAATCCTTCACCGGATGAGAAGTACCTCGGCTATCTCAAAGAAAGCGGGCTATGTCAAGCAAATGCCAAATTTTTAATTTTCAGAAGACTCAGAGGGGATGCATGAGAAGACAGTTTATATGTACAATTCAACAATATCAAAGCGGTAAAAAGCAATCAGGTAGCACATTAGGCACAAATAAATCATAATATATACAAAATTAATAAAGCCAAATAAAAAGTCAACATGTGCAAACTCGAATTCTGGTTTTTCCTAGTAGAGTCGCCAGAGCTGTCACACCCCTTTTCTACCCCAAAAGATGTATATGTTATAGTTTGTGGGTTAAAGAGCTTTTCCAATTAAAGTGACAAATTTTAAATAGGGATTATTTTTATTATTCAGAGTCGCCACTTGGAATTGATTTTTGGCGTTCCAAGTCACCTTTTATTTGTATCCCTAGTCAAAGGAAGGTTTGACTATTTTATTATTGGTCTGCAAAAACAAAGTTCGGATAAGAAATTCTGTTGACCGGGAAGAAGGTGTAAGACATTCTCCGAGTCTCGTGGTTCTAGTACGGTCGCTTTATTGACTTAAACTTGGATTGAATTAATTTTGGACAAATTGAGATTTATATTTTATATTTTTACCTAGCCGCATTTAGATCCTGATTATTAGAAAAATTATAGAATTTTTTTGAATAATAAGATGTCATAACCACACTACGCAAGCCAATGCGTGATCGAGACGAAATATATTAATTTTATCATAGCGTGATCGAGATGAAATATAATAATTTTATCATAACAACACTACGCAAGCGAATGCACAGTTATGACAAGGATTATTAGTACATTATTACTTTTGCAAAAGTTACTACGCTTAAATAAATAACTAAAATATTGAGTATCTCGCTACGCAAGCGAATATGTAATTTTAGCAAAAAAATTAATTAATTAGAAATTAATTAAAGCTAGTAGAAATGGTATGAGATTTAAAATATTAAATGTTAATATCACGCTACGCAAGCGAGTCCGTGAATGAAAAGTTAAAATTGACCTACTAGTTGCCTAGCGTTTAAATTAATTAAAGGTACTTAAGTTATTGGATTATTGTTACACATCATGAAAATTAACTAATTCCTAAGAAGTTTATTCAACTAATATAGTATTATTTTTGAAGATGGATCATATTATTTATTGAGAAAGTGGGCCAATTTGCTTATTTAGTTGTGGCATTGGGCCAATATCTATACAAAAGAATAGGCAAAATATTTATAGACTTATTAAAGGCATTGGGCATGTTGGACAGAATCCGCCTTGGCCCATTATTGGGCTCCAAAAATGGACACAAGCTGAAAGCCCAATGGCTTTCAACTACTGACTTGCTAAGATAGCCCACCCGGGCTAAATTGCAAGTCTGGCCTCTTTTGCTCTAAGCCATGAACCTTTATTTTTAGCTAGCAATCCCAACCACCTATTTATGATCTAGCCACTTTCTACCAAAAATCTAAGGTCCCAGCAGAGATGGTCACATGTAAAATCTAAATTTTATCAGAATAACTAAATGTTTCAGACATGGATCTTTTGTTCTTTTCTTTAAAGACTAGCCTAACATAAACTGGCTAGAATTGCACAAGGTGCAAAAACTGTCCTTAAACACATTACAACCTACTTGAAACATCTCATTTTGTAGGCATCAAAACTATAGCAGATAGTAAATTCAAGTAACACATGAATAAAGAGTATTTGAACATTTAGGGATTTGTTTTTACATACGAATCCAACAAGATATACTTAAACAATCAAGAAAATTATCTAACATTCATTTATCTAGATGGATATGCTCCCAGCAGTCAAGATGAGTTCAAATCTTCTTATTAATGTGAAAATATCTGCAACATAAGATTAAAGAGTTACCTGGGTCGCAGAATAATAAATACAGCAATGAAGAATGGAAGCTCAGCAGCAAAAGCAGCAGAAAACAACAGCAAAATAGCAGAAAACAAGCAGCAAATTCGTGTTTGAACAACCCAAAAACTTAGAGAAGAAATCCATAACCAAAATCTAAAGAAGACTTATACTTTCTAAAAGTTTTCACTCTTAGATTTACTCACAAAGCTCACAATTTCAGCTTACTAAAGGATGCTTCAGTTGCTGAATTTTTTCTTTTTATGTATTTTTGTGTGTTCAATCAATTCTAAAGATGTATGGAAGTGTCATAGAGTGTGTGTGTCAAGTGTGTGAAGAGCAGACCCTTAAATAGATAAATAAAGTCACTTTTTGGCCAGGTTTTGGTTGACCAAAAGTATAAAAAAAAGGACTGGCTTTGTATGCTAAACACTGTTCAATGGTTGTCCAAAAGGTGAAAGGACAGCTTGAAAATCTTCTATAGAAGTAGCAAGGATAAAAAAATGTCATTTTAGCCACCCTACTAATAAAAGTAAGCTACTAAAGTACCATATTTCATGATTAAACTACCTAAATTTAAGCTTTAAACCATCAACACCAAACTACTTGATTAACACAAATCAAACTTAAATAACTATGGGATGTCAAAACATAAACAACTTTCATTATAACTAATACTCAAACTAACTAGGATAAATCAATTTGATTTATGCAACAACCAATTGATCAAGATCAATGAGTCACTAACTCAAACTAAACAAATACAAACTCATCAACTAAGCAATCATTATGAGCATCTAATCAGAACACCATACTACATACCAAAATACTAAATCACAAACACGAACTAAATAAGATTCATTGAGCAATTGAGCTAGTGTTTTCGGCTAAGACATCTAAACTATTTGATTCAAAGAAAATACACACACTAAAAGATCATCATGAATAAGAAACAAACAGAAAAATTTTAAGCTAAACCTAGGCCTAAACTAACTTCAATGAGAGAAAAAAAATTAAAAAGGAAACAAGAGATAGGGGTTGTACCGAGCGATCCATACGGCTGCCCTCAAATCTCAAAGATGACATGAACTGCAGCGAATCGACTCCTCGAGCACTGTTTTCTCAATAGAATTTGTTGGAAAAAGGAAGTCCGTCATACCGAAATTAATTCCAATTATGTCAAGGAGAAAACACAGCTGTGGGGTCGTGCAAATGAAAAAAAATGAGTTACAGGGGTTGGTGTAGGTGGTGAGGCAGTGGTGGTGGATGGCAGCAGGGTGGTCGTGTGCGTGAGGCGGCAATGGGTTTGTCAAGTCGGCGGTGTAGGGGATTTTTGGGGGCTTTGAAGGTTTTGGGGCGTGGAATAAAGAAGAGGAGAGTGAGAGGAGGCGGGTAGTGAAATTTTATGGGATTTAGAGGGCTAGGGTTTTAGATTTTCTTAGATTTAAGGATATTGGTGAGGATTTTGGGGATTTAGGTTGGAGATATGGAAAGAGGAGGAGGAAACGAGGACCTAGTGAAAGAATGAGGCCGAATGGAGGTCGTCCGATGTCGGTGGGCGATGCACAACGGGGAGGGGTGGCGGCGCATAGAAAGGGAGAGAGAGAGGGGAAAAAGAAAGGCGGAGAGTAATAAGGGAAATGGGGCTATTATTTTTTTTGGGGATTGTGGGCTTTAAATACCTAGGGTGGGGGATAGATACGGGCCATTGGATCAAAAGGTGATCAATGGTTGAGCTTAAGTCTTGAATTCATTAAGCGAAATGACGTAGTTTCAAGGCAAAACTATGTCGTTTTGAGCTCTTTCTTGGTCAGCCACCTAATGGACCGGGTATGACTGAATTGGGCTAAAAAATTGGGCCTGATTTGTGCATAACTCATTTGAAATAGACATTAATCCAATCCCTTAAAGCCATTTAACCAACTAAACTAATTAAATCCAAATAACACCAAATAAAAAGAAAATGTGACAAAAAATGGGCATTTACATGCCTAAGCAACCCAGAGTTATTATCAAAACCATCTTGTTTAGGGCTTCGGGGGAAATAGTACTCTAGATTGTGTCCGATTTTATTCTAAGGCATTAATGAAAATCTTCAAATAAAAGGTTGCAAATAGATATTGAAAAATAAAAGACACAATATAGCCTAAGGAAATTTTTTATATATTCCAAAAATATTTACAAAGGCACGATAAAACGGCCCCAAAATGAACAAAAGAAATGTACAAAAAAAAAAAGCTAAGGCATCTCCGCCTAATCTTCACCGGAGCCTGACTTAGCACCAGAACCCTCGGGCTCATATAGTTCTTTTGCCTTGGCCTCAAGCCTCTTAGCCTCTTCAATATCGACCGACAGATCAAGCCCACGAGTGTGAATTTCCTTGAGGGGCTCCCTCCGGGATAGCCACTTTACGTACTCGGCCTTTGTTATTAAGCGAGCCTTGGCTATCTCCACGTCGGTTTGTATTGGGCCAGCATCTTTTAGACTTCAGAGGAATCGATCGAGGTTACCTCTAACTTGGACTTCAACGCGGTATACTCCTGGTCAAGGTTGTCCCATTCTGAAACGGCTGAATCCAGTTGTGCCTGAAGCTCATCATTTAGCCGAGACCACTTTTCGGCCTTGCCCTTCTTCACCCGGAACTGGTCCTTGACCGATTCCAACTATGTTCTCTTAGACATGCGAGGTTACGTCGTTAGATACTACAGTTAACCTCTCATTTTTGATCTTAAATATCCTTACCTTCTCGACCAGTTCGGTATGCTCCTATTTTACGGACGAAGCCTCCTTTTGAGCTTTTTCCAGCTCGGCTTGAAGAATAGGGAGATCCTTGAGGGACTCATATTTTTGTTCGCTGAGGACCTTGTACATGTCCTTCTGTCGTATTTTCTCCTTGGTCTCGAACTCGAGCTGTCTGACTTCCATCCAAGACCGATTGAAGCTTTCATGATGGAGCACCGAAGCCTGAAAAACAAATCAATAAGATCGTAAATAAATGCTGAAGTTAAAAGAGTTGCATGAGGGGGCACAAGGAAAGGCAAACTTACTCGGTTCAATGCCTATTGTTCCTCATTGAAGAGACTCGGTGTGCTCACCTCGTTCATCTTCGCCTGATCTTCTTCAGTCACCAGGTAGTGAAGATAGCTGCCCACACCAACCAATACAGACAGCACCCGAGTATCCGTCGAAAACGTAAACACGACAGTTATTTTACGGTCGGGATCCACGCTCGAAGAAGGGAACTACTTCACCGGTAAATGTTTTTCCACGTTTGAGGACAAAACTTTTTCGGGATCTCCAGGTGATCAAACCCGGAGTAATCCTCCAATGCGCTGATGTCCACACCATAAAAAATAGGCCGAGGGCCTCGTCAGTGGCCTGTGCTGTCTCGTTTGGCTTCTCCTTGACGGCCTGAACCTCATAAAATAAGGACTCTATATGGGATGGCGATTCGTGATGTCAATGACACGGCAGCTTCCCTCGGAGCAGGGATAGTTTCTCGGAGACTGTAGCCTCTGATTTTCCTTCTTGTTCCCGAGCTAAAGAGGGGTCGGTGTTGACCCAAGTCACTGCATAGTTTTGAAGATTGACAAATGTCTGACCAGTTGAACTAGGTCCATCAGAGCATACACACAAGACCTGACGCGTTGGCACATGAATTGTATATGCATAGGAGATGAATGCGATTGTGAAATATCAATAAACAAGGAGAGTGTCTCCTAATGCGAAAAGGTTGCAAATTGATAAGAGAATAGAAGTTGAATTCAGCAAGGACTGTAATGAATGAAGGAAGTTGAGTTTAATATGAACTCGTTCTCCCAGGTAGAATATTACCAGAACTGAACGACAAACTCAACAACTGACTTTATAAATAATTGAAGTATTCTTGCTTGAATCAAGAACGCACAAGTGCAGAAGTGAATCAAGATCTGAAAGAAAAATTCCCAGATATTTTGCAAGCAGAATTATTGTGCGATACAAAGGCTACAGACCAGCTAGAAGAACCAGATCCATCTGTTTGTCATTGAGTCTAGTTGGTTGTAGTAGGAGATTTAATATTGTATCTTTTTAGCTTTCATAGAAGCAATAATAATAGGTACGGATTGTTCAAGTTAGAGTTAACTTGAAGCTTGTAGAAATTAGCTAGGGGCTAGTTACTACGAAGGGATTAGAGTTAGTCCTAGGATTACAAAAGAGTTTATTTTGTAAGTCCGTTTGGCTCAGAGTTTTAGTGAAGAGTTTGAGCAAATCCTACTGAGGAGTAGGTCTTGGTTTTTTCACCTTTTGAGCCAGGTGTTTTCCACGTAAAAATCTCTGTGTTTTTACTTTACTGCTTTTATTATTCCGCAACAGTAGTAGTTGGAACACCAAGAAGAACCAGGTTCTTCTAGAGAGACAACACTCGAAAATTGGGTACCACACAAATTAACCTATCTTCTTGTGTGGTATTGACGTCTAAAACATCAATTGGTATCAGAGCAGGTTATCCTTGAAAGGCTAACACCTTGGAGAAGATCAAGATGAGTGCACCACCTGGAAATTGGGAAGGTCAATCAACTGCAAGGCCACCACTCTTCAATGGCCAGTATTACTCTTGGTGGAAAAACAGGATGAAGGACCACCTGATTGGAGAAGACTATGAACTCTGGGACATAGTCACTGATGGTCCTCTAGCTACCATGATGAAGACTGCTGAAGGTATAGATATACCAAAGACTAGAGCTGATTGCACTGCTGAGGATCTGAAGAAATGGGAGAAGAATGCAAAGGCCAAAAAGTGGCTAGTGTGTGGACTAGGTCCAGACGAGTACAACAGAATCCAAAGCTGCACCACTGCCAAAGAGATCTGGGATACCTTGCAAGTAGCCCATGAAGGAACACCTCAGGTAAAAAGGTCAAGAGGTACTCTACTATACTCTCAGTATGAAAACTTCACTATGAAAGAAGGAGAGACTATCCAAGAGGTGTACACAAGGTTCACAACTTTGACTAATGAACTGAAGTCTCTTGGAAGAGTCATTCTTGAAGAGGACAGGGTTGAGAAGATCCTGACAAGGGTCTTTCCTATTTCCAGGGAAAGTAAAATCACTGCTATCCAGGAATCCAAAAACATGGCAACCCTGAGATTGGATGAGCTGATTGGAAACCTCACAACCTATGAACTCAGAAGGCAGACAATGAATATGGATGGTCCAAAGAAGGAGAGGAGTCTAGCACTAAGAATCACTAAGGGAGCAAATCTGTAGGATGATGATATGGCCATGATTACCAAAGAATTCAGAAACTTTTTCATGAGGAAGAAGGGCATCTCTAGAGGAGGAAACAACAACAAAGCAAAAGCTCCAGAAAGGCCAACCAACGAGGGATGCTACAAATGTGGTAAGACAGACCATTTCATCAAAAACTGTCCTCAATGGGAAGTAGAATGGAAAAAGGAGAGATATGAAAGAAGGAACAAGTCCAACCCAAGAAAACCACAACAAAGGCTATGGTTGCTGCTTGGGGGGGAAATTCAGATGAGGGATCAGAAGATGGGGAGATTGAAGATCAGACGCTCACGAAAATTGGAGAATCTGATGAGGAATCACATAAAGAACCAGAGGTAAGTATCTCCCATCTTAAAGACAAAGTAAAGTTCCTATCTAAGGAAAAACTCTCTCAGTTGCTACTTGATTTCTTAGATGATTCTGAGGAAACAACCAAAGAGAAGGATCAACTTTCTAAAGAATGTGAAATGCTAAAAGCAAAGTGCATGAACCTGGAAATCAGAGTCAGTTAGAAAAGAAAAACACTTTCTTGTTGAACCAAGTTCATCCACTTGAAACTGAGGTTCTAGAACTAAAATCTGAAAACTCAAAGCTAAAGCTAGGATCCAGTAAAAAGGTTGTTGATTATTCTCATATCATGTTAGAAGAAAACGTGGGAAAACTAAAAGATAAGATGTATGCCAAGGATGAACAGATAAGAACTCTTAACGAAGAACTTGGCAAAGTCAAACATGAATTAGATCGAACTTGTAAATGGAATAAATCCTCTGATGCCCTGATATGGCTTCAAGAGAATCATAGTAGCAACTGGAGAGGAATCACTTTGGAAGTCAATTGCCCAAGTGGGATCCCAAAATCAAGTATCTCACTCTCCCTGAGAATAAAATCTATACCCATTGTGGTAAGAATAGCCACTACAAATATGAGTGTACTGCAAAAGAGCAGGCCAGTCGAAAAAATGAGAGGTTTGTAAAAAGGAAAAACTGGCTACCAAATTGGGCCAGAAAAAATTTGATTCATCCATTCTCTCATAGAAAAGGACCCAAACTAGTTTGGGTTCTTAAAACTAACCCCTGATTCTTTTGTAGGTTCAAGTGAGAGGAGGCAACCAAATTTGGTATTTGGATAGTGGTTGCTCAAAGCATATGACAAGAAACATGGAACAGTTCCTTTCACTTGAAAGTCTCAACGGAGGAAATGTCTCCTTTGGAAACGGAAAGAAAGGTGAAATTATTGGGGTTGGTAAGGTAGGTAAAGATGACACACGATCTATTGAACATGCGTATCTAATAGATGGCTTGAAATATAGACTGATCAGTGTATCACAACTGTGTGACAGAGATAACCTGGTTGCTTTTACTTCCACAAAATATTTTGTGATTAACCTGCTTACTGACAAGATTTTTTTGCAGGGAAAAAGAATGAATAACATATATGTCATAGACTTGTCCACACTGTCTAAAAATGAACTCACTTGCCTAAGTGTGTTGGACAGTGATCCCCTCCTGTGGCACAAACGACTTGGTCATGCGAGTCTAACTCAGCTTAACAAACTAGTCTCTAAGGACTTAGTGGTAGGACTTCCTAACATTAAGTTCAAGGAGGACAAAGTTTGTGAGGCATGTGCCAGGGGGAAGCAGGTAAGGTCCTCTTTCAAAAGTAAGAAAATAGTCAGTACCACCAGGACGTTGGAACTGGTTCATATGGATCTATGTGGTCCTATGAGAACTCTGAGTAGAGGTGGTAAGAGATATGTGATGGTGCTAGTTGATGATTATTCAAGGTTCACCTGGACCTTATTCCTGGCATCTAAGGATGAAGCATTTATTATATGTTCACCTATTTGTCAAGAAAACTCAAAATCAATTAGGACATTAACTAGCATCAATAAGATCTGACCATGGTACTGAATTTGAGAATGCTAAGTTTGCTGAGTTCTGTAGTGAACATGGTGTCAATCATAACTTTTCTGCTCCTAGAACCCCACAAAAAAATGGGGTTGTTGAAAGGAAAAACAGAACTCTTGAAGACATGGCAAGAACCATGCTTCTATCTAGCAAACTACCTCACAGCTTCTGGGCTGAAGCAATAAACACTGCTTGTTACATAATCAATAGATGCATGACCAGACCTCTGGTAGAGAAAACTCCCTATGAATTACTTAAAGGGAGAAAGCCCAACATATCCCACTTTAGGGATTTTGTATGCAAGTGTTTTGTGCATTATAATGGCAAAGATTCCCTAGGAAAATTTGACCTCAGAAGTGATGAGGGAGTATTCTTGGGATATTCATCACATAGCAAAGCTTACAAAGTGCATAATAAAA
>ML370516.1:0-33448 GCA_005239525.1 Nicotiana knightiana | reverse complement strand
TCTTTGATGAAACTAACACTCTTGCTGAGAGACAGGAACCAGAAGATGAGGAGCTTGGACTGGTGAGAAGCAGTGATCACATTGAAGCAAACATGGAAGGTGGAACAGGTGATGGACTAGGTTCAACTACCCCAAGCAACATGACAGGGGGAATTCAACATATGCAACCTGGCCCTAATCCTGCTCCACAGCAATAAGACACTATGGAGTTGTCTAGGAATGAACAGCTGGTACTCAAACCACACAGATATCAGAGTTCTCTCCCTCTTGAGAACATCATAACAGATTTGACATCCGGAATCAAAACAAGATCATCCTTGAAAAATCTGTGTGCGTTTGATGCCTTTCTATCCATGATCGAACCAAAGAACATTGGGGAAGCCCTACAAGATGCTGATTGGGTAAATGCCATGCAAGAAGAGCTGAATCAGTTTGAAAGAAGTCAAGTATGGCACTTGGTACCCAGGCCACTAGACAGATCAGTGATTGGCACCAAGTGGGTCTTCAGGAACAAGCTCGATGAGGATGGAACTGTTACAAGGAATAAGGCAAGACTAGTTGTTCAAGGGTATAGTCAAGAAGAGGGAATTGACTATGATGAGACCTTTGCCCCTGAGGCAAGACTGGAGGCAATTAGACTTCTTATAGCATTTGTTGCACACATGGAATTCACTCTTCATCATATGGATGTTAAGAGTGCCTTTCTCAATGGCTATCTGAAGGAAGATGTATTTGTCAAGAAGCCTCCAGGTTTTGAAAGCCCGGAGTCACCTGACCACGTATACAAACTCGAAAAGGCTCTGTATGGTCTCAAACAAGCACCAAGAGCATGGTACGAACGATTATCAAAATTCCTGCTAGAACATGGGTACAAATGAGGCAAAATTGACAGTATCTTGTTCTTAAAGGAAAAGGGTAACGATCTCCTGGTTGTGCAAATATACGTGGATGATATTATATTTGGGGTGACTTCTGAAAAATTGAGCAAGGAATTTGCTATGGTTATGGGGAGTGAGTTTGAGATGAGCATGATGGGTGAGCTAAACTTCTTCTTAGGCTTGAAAATCAAGCAAAACCNTCATCCGTTGATCAGAAGCTATACAGAGGGATGATTGGGCCTCTATTATATCTCACTGCCAGCAGACCTGATATTGTGTTCAATGTGGGACTGTGTGCTAGGTTTCAGGCAAATCCAAAGGAGTCCCACCTCACTGCAGTGAAGAGAATTTTGAGATACTTGAAAGTCACCACTGATTTGTGCCTTTGGTATTCTAAAGTTAGTAATTTCGACCTTGGAGGATATGCTGATGATGATTATGCAGGTTTCCTGGACAAGAAAAGTACTTCAGGTATGACTCACTTTCTGGGCTCATGCCTTGTGTCTTGGGCTACCAAGAAACAAAATTCAGTAGCCTTATCTACTGCCGAGGCTGAATATGTGGCTGCAGCCTCCTGCTGTGCTCAGTTGCTACGGATCAAGCAACAACTCATGGACTTTGGTATAGTTGTGGGATGCATTCCTATTTTCTGTGATAACACTAGTGCCATTAGTATGACGAAAAACCCGGTTCATCATAAGAGAACTAAGCACATAGATGTTAGGCATCATTTCCTGAGGGATAACTATGTAAAAGGAATGATCTCAATTGAATTTTGTGCTACTGATCAATAAATTGCAGATATTTTTTCTAAAGCACTGAGTAGGGAGCATTTTGAGAGAAACAGGCTTGAATTAGGGATGATTAAAATCACCTGATTCAAATTTTTTTTGGCTAGAAACACTAACATAGATAATCAACCAGTCTAATCATTGCTCAGGATCATGACTTTACTGTCATACTCTCTTGCCATGTATTAATATGATTCCCTGGTTGCTAATGATGTTTCTCTATCTTTGTAAATTGAAGCAAACTAAGGACTTTAACACGATGAACCTAGTTCATCTCTGCTGGTTCATCTGGCTTACAAGGTACGTGCTCATATCCATACAATTATTGAACTAATTACAGTCACACATGAGCAGGATTCTATCTATATTTGGTTAATTTCAAATTCTTTGTACTAATCCCTAAATGAACCCGTTCCAAGAAGTCACATCAATACTCAATTATCCTAGAGGTAGGGAACTCTTAACCGTCTAATCAATGACACTCCTACAACTATTAGACTTCCACTTGAATAAATATTCTACCCGTTGTATAATTAATACCCATATCTTATATAAGGGTCATCATTACTCTCCTCTTCATAAAGTAACCGTCGAACCAAGATCATTAGCCTTCAAACCCAAAACTGATCACTCTTTCTTTTCTTCCTAACAACACTCATAATCATGTCTTCACCACCATCTACGTCTTATTCTTCATTACCAAATCGTGATTATGATGGAGGGAACTATGAATCAGATTCAAATTCTCCATCTATATACAGTTCTCAATCACCTGAAAACCCTCCTATTCCTAAAAACCCACATTTAACCCTAACCCAGCCCCTCATGGTCGTCGTGTAAAGGTTCTTGCCAGAAAAATGGCTTCTGGGTCACGTGCAAAATTCTTGGAGGCAGTTCTGCAGGCTGAAAAGGATAATAATTCTGAATCATCAAGTGAATCTTTTAAAACAGCCAACGAGGATGAAACACCTGGTTCATCAAATTCTGAACAAGGTAATCTTGATGCAATTTCTAAGTTTGTTAATGCTGAGAACAGGTTTGTTCTGGTTGGGTCGGTAGTTGATGTTGAAGTGCCTAGTAGGCAAAGAAAATTGGAAAAAGGTAAAGTTCTTGAGGGAAAGGGATTTGGGGAGGATGGTACTACATTGACCATTTGTGGTCCCATTCCTGAGAAGGTTGGAGAAGATGTCACAGAGTTAGGGGGAAGTGTAGTCGAGGAAGCAGCGGCAGGTCTAGCAAGCTTAAGGAAAGGAGTAGATGAACCTGGTTAATCTGGGGATGAGACATTGGCTGACAGACTAAGAAAACTGGGGGAGTCCTATAACCCCAAGAAAAGGAGGACTCAGAAGTCCAAGAAGGCTACTAACCTAGTTCCTTCCAAGAAGAGGAAAGCTTCTGTAAATGCTAATGCTCCTGTTCCTAAAGGTGCGAACTACACGTACTACTGTGAGAAAAGAAGAAGAACTGTTTGAGAAGGCTTTGCTAGAGAGCAAGAAAAAGAGAGCTGCAAAGGGAAAGGCTAAAGTAGGAGAGCCTGTGGAGACTGCTGTGGTTGAAGAGGATACGATGGACCTGGTCCATCATGAGGAGCAGACTGCTCCTGTTGTGGTTGAGGCACCAAAATCAAAAAGGGCTAAGGCTTCTTCAAAGAAGTCAGCTACAGTGTCTGCCACACCTACAAGAACCGTTAAAAGGACCAGGTCCAAGGCAAGAAAAGTGAAGGTTGTTGAGAAAGATGATGATAAAGAGTGGAGTGGAGAAGATGAGGGGGAAGTTGGTGAGGTGACTGACAGAATCACCTTGTTTGGCAAAAGAATAATTCTGAAAGGAAAGTTGTTGAAGGATCTCGAGGAACCTGGGATGAGATACCTGCTGGACACACTGGATGTTCGGGGGTGGAAGAACATGGTCCTTTACATGGAAGGAAGGTTGGCTAGAGCTGAACTGGTGGAGTTCATGGGTAATGCAGTGGTCAAGGACGGCAGGGTCACTACCACAGTCAAAGGAATTCAAGTCTCCTTTGATGCTAAAGAACTGGGAGAAATTTTGCACATTCCTGCTGAGGGCTACGAAGATTACACGAGGCAAAGATGACCTAGTTTGGATGGGATGGCCTCAGCAATTAATATTACCAGATTCTTTAGTGACAATGAAAGGGAAATTGAACCCAGGCTAGTCTACAAAAGTGAAATGAAGCCAGAACACAAGTTTCTTTTCGAGTTTGTCATCAAGTTCTTGCTGCCAAGACAAGAACGAAGGCACATAGCCAACTATATAGATCTGACCTTGATGGAATGTTTGTATAGGGGAAAGCAGATCAATTGGCCAGCCTTCATCATCCAACTCTTGGACAGAGTTGTGAATGGAACAAAAGCACATGCAATCCCATATGGTTTTATTCTGACAGTTGTGCTTGCTCATTTTGATGTTCCTGTGAAAAAGGCTGAGATGGCTACTACCAAGGACTATTTTGGGAAGGATACTTTGCTGACTTGCGATTATACTGTCAATGTTCCTGCAGATGAACCCGGTTCATCTAGGAAGCAACATGTTAACAGCAAAGTTAGAACTCTGGTGTAGGAAAGCAAGATCAAGGATATGGAAATCCTTCGTTTGAAATCTCATTTGATTGAGGTTGAAGCTGAGCGGGATGCTCTCAGGGCTGAATTAGCAAAAGAGAAGGAAAAGAACGAGGGTGTTCTTAATCAGATGCTTTCTCTTCTACAAACCAAGACCACAACCTCCTATGCACCTTCCCATCCTTAGGCTGTCCAGAGCTACCAAAACCCCTCTTAGACCAGTTGTTCTGTTTCTGTTGTTTTATTCTGTTTTGCTCATGGTTATGGCTGTTTTTGTTTTTTCGTATGGTGTTTGATGTTCGTTCCTAATCAATGAATTTTTGTTGTTTTGTTATTTACTTGTCTCAATTTCTTAGATAGCTTAACTTTATTGGTTTCTTATGATGATTAATCATGTGTGCACCTGCAGTTGCCTCAATGGCCATAAGTAATTGTTAACAACACTGGTGAGTTTATCATTTTGCAAACTTTTCGATGATGCCAAAAGGAGGAAGAAATGTGCTTTTATATTTCAAGTGATATTTATAACCTAATGAACCTAGTTTCTATATGATAAATGCTTAAAAACATACAAAGTGTTTGAGCTGTATATAGGGAGAAGCACAAAGTTTGTCATCATCAAAAAGGGGGAATTTGTTGACCCAAGTCACTGCATAGTTTTGAAGATTGACAAATGATTGACCAGTTGAACCAGGTCCATCAGATCATACACACAAGACCTGACGCGTTGGCACATGAATCGTATATGCATAGGAGATGAATGCGATTGTGAAGTATCAATGAACAAGGAGAGTGTCTCCTAATGCGAAAAGGTTGCAAATTGATAAGAGAATAGAAGTTGAATTCAGCCAGGACAGTAACGAAGGAAGTTGAGTTTAATACGAACTCGTTCTCCCAGGTAAAATTATACCAGAACTGATCGACAAACTCAACAACTGACTTTATAAATAATTGAAGTATTCTTGCTTGAATCAAGAACGCACAAGTGCAGAAGTGAATCAAGATCTGAAAGCAAAATTCCCAGATATTTTGCAAGCAGAATTATTGTGCGATACAAAGGCTACAGACCAGCTAGAAGAACCAGTTCCATCTGTTTGTCATTGAGTCTAGTTGGTTGTGGTAGGAGATTTAATATTCNAAATTAGCTAGAGGCTAGTTACTACGAAGGGATTAGAGTTAGTCCTAGGATTACAAAAGAGTTTATTTTGTAAGTCCGTTTGGCTCAGAGTTTTAGTGAAGAGTTTGAGCAAATCCTATTGAGGAGTAGGTCGTGGTTTTTTCACCTTTTGAGCCAGGTGTTTTCCACGTAAAAATATCTGTGTTTTTACTTTACTGCTTTTATTATTCCGCAACAGTAGAAGTTGGAACACCAAGAAGAACCAGGTTCTTCTAGAGGGACAACACTCAAAAATTGGGTACCACACAAATTAACCTATATTCTTGTGTGGTATTGAAGTCTAAAATATCAGTCGGCCTCTCGTCACTTCCCCCAGTTGTCGCCTGCTGTTCTCATCAATGGTAGGTCCATGGGTGGCGAAGAACTCTAGTTCGTCATCCTCAGGGTAATCCTTGATCCGGTAGAGGGAATTAGAGTCCGGTCGTGCTCTTCTTATTGATCTTCGAGCCCAGACCTCTACCCTTTTCTTCTTGGCTTTGGTGTCCGGGGAACCCGAAGACTTTCTCTTTCTTCTCTTCTTCTCCTCTTTCTTCGCAGCAACCTCAGGTTGTTCCAAAACAGAGGGTTTATCGGGTGAGGACGAAGCCTCGTCCTCATCCAACACCTGGAGCTCAATGGTCTTGAAAAACCTATGAAAAAAGAGAGGGATTTAGTGAAGACGACAATTGAGTATGTACGTAAGTTTGGTCGGTAAGAGAACTCACCATGGGAATGGGACTCCCACTTGCCCTTCGAGAGCTTGCTCCATTCGCGCTCAAAATACAACATCTGCGTGCAGATCCCCTCGACCCACTCTTTAAAGTGTGGGACTACGTTGGGGACTTGGGCAACCACTGCACAATGGTAAAACCAAGAAATGAAGAAGAAGAACAAAGAAAACCAAAAGAAACTTTAAGTACTCGAAAAGAAGAAGGACTTACGTGTTAGGTTCCACTTTTCAAGGAACGGTAGGAATTTGGAGGGAATGAGATCCTCGATTTTCACCGGAACGAATCTTCCCTGCATGCCTCGATCCATATCCTCATCGATTCTCGAGAATGGATCTTTCCTTGCTAGACTAACGAGCTTGATTAATCTCCCTCAGAAGATCGGGGACTGTAGAGATGAAGCAGATGGTCGAGGGTAAGTCGGGGTGCTTTAGTGTTATTAACGAAGTGGCGGAGGAGGATCACGATCCTCAAAAAGGACGGATGAATTTTCCTGAGGCAGACCTCGTACCTTCTGCAAAAGTCGAGGACTATGGGGTCCAAGTGGGCAAGTGTGAAGGGGTACGTGTAAACACTTAGATACCTCTCCACGTGTGTGGTGATGTCCTCTTTAGGACCAGGGACAACCACTTCTTTTCCCTCCCATTTAAAGTCTTCCCGAACCATAAGGAGCATGTCCTCATGATGGAGCATATGTACCTCAATACCTCCTCCCTTGATCCTGTTAACTGGAGGCTTTCTGGACCTTGAAGTCATTTTCGATAGAGCAGCCTCCAGGGATGAAGTTCTTCAGAGGAGATTCCGGGGCCACTTCAGGTACGACTACCTCAGCATCCGTGGCCGGGTTAGAAGTTGAAGGGACGGTCTATTGAGGCATAGATTTTTAAGTCTTCGCCATCAGATTCTGGGAAATATGAAGATTTGAAGGTGAGGATAAAGATTTGAAGATGAGGATGAAGGTTTGAAGTTCAAACTTGATGGTTTGAAGTTGGAGTACGAAGATTTGAAAATAGGAAGATGAAGATATGAAGGTATATAGTAGGGGTGTTCGTCGGTCGGTACAGTACGGTATTTAGATATTTCAGTTTGGTACTTTCAATATTAGGTTTCGTAAAATGCTATACTAATACCGTACCTAATTAAATTCGGTATGGTTCGATTTTTCTCCTTTTGGTTTTGGTTTATTCGGTTCGGTAACTTCAATTTATTCGGTTTGAATACTAACTAGTGCATAGAGTCATAGACGACAATATTCTTAATTAAAGTACTCTAAAGTACAAAACTAAAAACGTTTGTTGACAAAAGTTTTGTCCAAAACAAACAAAAAACAACCTAGAGAGAGAAAACTTAGAGAAATATCTTATTACTTGTTTACAGTTAATTGATGAACTTAGAGAATAAAGGAAAGTAAAATTTTAGATTTCTTATATTTATGTTATAATTAATATAATATTTATTGTGTAATATATATTTTGGTACGGTATCGGTATTTCGGTATTTCATTTTAAAATACCAAATACCATAACTAATACCAATATTTTTTAAAAGTTAAAACAAATACCATACCGAATACCGCATACCAAAATTTTCGGTTTCGCTTTCGTACGGTAATTCGGTATTTACTAAATTATGTGCAACCCTAGTATATAGAACAATGTATGAAAATTTAAGGGGTTAAGAACAAGTGAAAAGTTTAGGGGTAAATTAAGAAGTTCTGGAATCGGAAAGTAAATAAGTGAAAAAAGGACAAAAGCCTTTATAGAGATGGACTAATCAATGCGTGACGTTTCACATTCGAGGAAGGTCAACCGGCGGCTGACACGTGTCTGAAGTCAGAACGATGGAACAGATGAGACGTTTCACTGACCCCTCAACTCGATTATAGTATATAGAAGAAGGAACCGGGGTCAATTAATCGTTTCTCGTTGCTTCGATAAATCTGCTCCCCGAAAAGCAAGGAGAATATTTGTGTACGGGTAAAATCAGGGGCAAAGTTTTCGCCGATTCCCCGATAAGGAAACAAAAGGGAAGCACGGTTCAACGCAACTACCAGCAAGGCCGAAGGACCCTTTGTATCGGAACCCGAGGGGAGTGGGAAAGGAGGAACAATTAGGCATGACAAGTAGGGAGTCGTAATATTCGCCCTCAACTGGATATTACGGCAGGAATCACGTCCGATATCAACTGCGGATCGATATTTACCCGAAAAAGAATATTTTTACCTTATTTAGTCTTATATTACGATTCAAACTTTCTTACTATATAAAGGGGAGAGTTTCTTTTATTTTGACATGTTGTTGACACGCAAATCAAAGCAATAACGGTTCATTTTTGTTTTCTAGTTATTATCCAAAATTTTCTTCAATTATTCTCTTCTTTAATCACAACCGAGCTTATATCGAGGGTACGATCGAAGGCAGAATTTCAGTATTCAACTTGAGATCATGCTTGATCATCACATTATAATTGATTTGATCGTTAATTTTTTCTTTAATTTAATTGCATGATGTTCTTAGATGATTCATATTGAATTAAATCATGTATACTTTAAATCATGTACAAATTTAATTGTTACTCTTTTTTTAAGGTAAGCAGATTTAACTATTAATAGATTAAATTTTTTTAACAATTAAGAGGATAAAAAATTTAATTAATAGTAAATTCTAGATCATTTCTAGCATTATGCATGATATTAAGGATGTTTTGAGATTTTTCGTTCTCCAGGATTGCTAAAGTATGCATCGGACTATAAATGGGACTGTTGAAACATATGTGAAATCTAAAACAAGACAAGCATTTCAATTAAGGAAAATAAATGATGTTAATTTAAAAGAGAAGTAAGATTAGCATTTTGGTAACCTTGCATCACTTCGATGAAACTAAGTCCTGACCTAACTAATTTTTCTTTATATCAATTTGTTACTTAACCATATCATTTCAAGGGTGTATTGGTCAAAATTTGGATCAGACTTAGTGGCTTCGTTGGTCGTGGTCGAAGTTTAAGTCGGCCAATATTTGGAGACAAAGAATCTTTCTCGAAAGAGGTCGACGTTGGGGCGAACAGAAGGATGGACAATAACGTAGGATTATTTTAGGTTAGGAAGATTAGAATATTCTCTCCCTTGTACTTTTTAGGGTTTCAAAAGAATGTTCCCTATATATAGGACAAGAAAAATAGAAAAAAGGGATATGAAACTTTATGAAAGAACTCTTTGTAACATTGACTATTGAAGAATATACAAAACTTGTCTTTCCTATTGATTCTGGAGTTGGAAGATATCTTTTCATATACAAGATCCAAGAACCTCATATTCCACCCACATTCTTCCATCATCCACACTGCTGACAAAGAGTTGATTGACTCTAACCATTGAATATTTGGGCGAGATATCATTTATTATTACATTTATTGGCGTTGCATGCATTTAATCCGCATACTCATTCATGCATTCATTATCAATCATCACTCATATCTTTGTCTGTCATTTACTACTGCGGTGCTTAGCTTTATTCCATCCATCATCAGATTCATAGATCTAACTGCTATTTAGCCTAACTAGGATCAATCCTTCATTCCTTTCATTACATCGTGTAAAAAGGGGATTAACATATTTCTGGTAAAACAATTTGGCGCCGTCTATGGGGATTTTCTAGTTAAAGCATATAGTTTCTGTTAGATCTTAAAAAAACACACACACACATACATCAGTCATCTCTTTTCATTAGCACGAACTAACAATGGCAGGAAAAGGAGAAGAAAGGCTAAAAGCCATAGAAGATGTCACCGCCAACCTCATGAGCACCATCAACGAAGCTGGTGGTGGAGGAGAAGAAAGCATGACACCAAGCGTCACACCAGGACGGAGCAGTTCACCTCCCCCTCTCGGAAGTGTGACAGTCACTCGAGAAAGGGATGCCTCCACGTCCACAACCGAGGAAGCCCCACCGGCAATAAAGAAACTGCTAGAAGCATGGCTCACAAGTACACTGAGCAACTTCATGGACAGGCCAACTCAGGGAGCAACTCAAAACGCCACACCAGCAGATGCCGTAACTATTAACGAGCAACCAGCTCCCCGCCCAACAGGTAACACTAACACCACCGTTGATGCACTCGCTGCTATTGTATTGGTAAAAAGAGTTTCACATGTAAGCCAGCTTTTGACAACTCAGCCAGTCACGTGGACACAGGAAAATGCGACAGCTGGATGTGATTCTTTGAAGAGGTACGGTACAAAGAGGCACGGTTCAGTAAACCCACGAACTTATCAGCCACGGGAAACTCAACTTGATCAAAACGGGAAAGAGGCACGGTCAGAATGAATCTAGACAAAGATACAGGCAGATTTAAGGACCCACAATTGATTACTCGAACGTTATGTAACCGAACCCCAATTACCGGTATCCTTTGTAACGACTCATTAATGTCACAATTAGTCATTAATGAGTAACCATAGCAAGAGTCATACGTTATAAGAATCTCCTATATAAGGAAGGGGAATACAGCTTGTAAAGGCATCTGGTTCTCGAATACAAATAACTTCGATTTTTTATTTCTGCAATACTGTCTATTATTCATTTTTCTTCATTACCTTGATTATCAGTAACCCGTATTCATCTTAAAAATAAGCTTTAGTCAAAGATTCTAATTCTTTGGTTAAACAGTTATACTAAAGAAGATGGACGAAATGGAAAATGAAAATAAAGCACTACGAGACCAGATGAATGAACACTAGGAAAAGGGTCGACAAGGTACCCGGGGCCCCAAAACTCCTACCTAAACGGGATGTTGGTCGGTTCATTGAACAACCATACAGAGAAGAAGAAGCCCCACACCCCATACTCAAAACCTTCAAAATGCCGCCATACTTGAAAATATATGACGGCACGACATACCCCGAAGATCATATAGTTCATTATGTCACTGCAGTGAAAGGCAATGACCTCTCTAAGGAGCTAGTGCCATCAGTATTGCTAAAAAAGTTCGGCGAAACCCTAACAGGGGGAGACTTGAAGTAGTACTCACAGCTACCAGTGCGGTCTATAACAATGTTTGAGGAAATGGCCGATAAGTTTGTAACCGCCCACGCTGGAGCCAAAAAGACCGAAAGTAGGGTGAGTGACATATTCGCCATTGAACAGTTGCCCGACGAGGGACTTAGGGGCTTCCTCGCCCGATTCAACAGAGTGAGGATGAGCTTACCAAATGTATCTGAAGGTATGACCGTGGAGGCATTCCAAAATGGACTAAACCGGAATGGGTCGAGGGCGACCAGAAAATTATTGAGCAGACTCATGAAGTACCCTCCCACTACTTGGGAAGAAATTCATAATGCCTATTGCGCCGAGGTCTGAGCAGACGAGGACGACCTCAACAGCCCAACTCAACAGCTAACAGCAGTCCACACAGAATCGAGACGAGCTCACCGCAATGATACCCGAAGAGATCACTCAGGCCCACTACCCAACCAGGATAGACACCAGTCTTATGTCAAAATGGTTATTCCGTCATCTCCTCGCCATATGGAAGGGTCGTCTAGGCCAAATACAGGGACTCAACGAAACGACAAAGGTATGCCTTTGGTATTCTAAGCGGTCAATCACACACGAACACATATCCAGAAGGCCCCCCAAAGCCACCCTCCCCCACCTGCACCATCCAGATGATCATCGGCGGGGGCGATGAATCCATGATCAACCACATAAAATTCACCACCACACACAAACTAAAGCGGTCAATCACACACGAACAGTATGACGACCTTGAAGATAGTATCATCTTCGATAAGTCGGATACCCACATTTTGACTTTCCCTCACCTTGATGCTCTTGTTATTACTTTACGAATTTTAGATACTGATGTGATAAGAATAATGGTCGACGATGGGAGTGGCGCGTGTATTATCCACCCCCGAGTTCTCGCCTAAATAAGACTCGAGGATAAGATAGTACCATGCCGCATAACACTGACGGGGTTTAACAATGCAGTTGAGCGAACTTCAGGAGAAATAACGCTACCCATCCTGGCGGGGGGCGTCACCTTGGAGACAACGTTCCATATCATGAACCAGGATACAACCTACAATGCCAACATAGGGTGGCCTTGGATACACGACATGGGAGCCATTCCATCCAGCCTGTATCAAGTAATCAAGTTCCCTACTCGTGGGGAATATTCAGCATCCGAGGCGAACATCGCACATCCTAAGAATGCTATCGCATCGCCCAAGATTGTACATACACTCAACAGTTGAAGGGAGCGAGCTTAGAAGCATAGCAATTACCAAAGTCGGGGACCAAACCCGACGAACAAAACGACGTCATCAAGGACCCCGACATCATGGAGGCCACGGGATCAATGGTAGAAGACCTCGACCCCGTCCAAATACATAGAAACGACACCAGTAAAAAAGCCTACATCGGCCGCAAACTCTCCGAACCGGGTAAATTTTATAAATTTCTAACTAACAATGTAGACCTATTCGCTTTTTCCCATGCAAATATGCCAGGTATCTCGAAGAACATCGCCACACACAAATTGAATGTAGATCCACTCTACCCACCAGTACGAATAATGAGAAGAAAATTCAATGCCGCAATCAACGAAGCAGTCCGCGAGGAGGTAGAAAAACTACTCACCAACGGCTCCATCAGAGAATCCAAGTACCCCCAATGGGTCGCCAATGTGGTCATGGTAAAGAAGAAAAATGGGAATTGGTGCATGTGCGTAGACTTCACAGACCTGAAGAAAGCATGCCCAAAAGACTCTTTCAGGCTGCCGCACATCGACCAACTCATCGATGCAACGGCAGGACACGAACTACTAAGCTTCAGGGACGCCTATTCAGGATATAACCAGATCCTCATGGAGGAGGACGACCAGGAAAAGACCAATTTCATAACTCAACAGGGGACTTATTGTTATCGAGTCATGCCACTTGGATTAAAGAACGCAGGAGCAACTTATCAAAGGCTGGTCACCAAGATGTTCAAAGAACAACTCGGCAAAATAATGGAAGTATGCATAGAATATATGTTAGTCAAATCCAAAAGGAAATAAGATCATATCGATCACTTGAAAGAAGCCTTCGATATACTGAGGCAATACGGCATGAAGCTAAATCCCGAGAAGTGCGCTTTCGGCGTTACCTCGGTTTCCTGGTGTCCCAAAGAGGCATAGAAGTCAACCCCGACCATATCAAAGCTACCGAAGGAATACCTGAACTACTGACCAGCAAGAAACAGGTGCAAAAACTTACCGACCGTATAGCCGCCCCGTCGAGATTCATTTCACGATCCTCTGATAGATGCCACAAAATTTTCAACGTCCTCAAAAAAGACAACGGACTCTAGTGGAACTCGGAATGTGTCGAGGCCTTAAGAGAACTAAAGGTGTATCTGTCCTTGCCTCCACTGCTCGCCAAAGCTGAATCTGGCAAACACCTCCTACTATATTTGGCTATGTCAGAAGTAGCGGTAAGTGCAGTACTGGTCAGTGAAAACAAAGGTACGCAATCTCCAATTTATTATATTAGTAAAACCATGGTCGATGCCGAAACAAGGTATCCCCACCTCGAAAAGCTAGCTCTGGCACTGGTCATAGCTTCACGAAAGCTTAGACCTTATTTTCAGTGCCATCCCATATTGACGGTCATGACCTTCCCCCTTAGAAGTACTAGTAGTCGTACCCGCGCGATGCGCGGTTAATATTAAACAATGTTAATTAAATTAAACTATGATCGGGCTTGTTTGAACATATTAGATCGTTTTATTTTAATAAATTAAAATTGTCACTTATTTGTCAATATGATATACCCAATAATAAAATATCTCTTAAGTTAAAGGGCTTATATAGTCATTGAAGAACTTTTTTGTTCTATATTTTTCTTTATTATATTATCCAATATTATGGCTTTTTATATTGTTAATAGAAATTTTTATTAGCATATTACTTTGTTTAATATTTTTGTCTGATCGCTTTCTTTTTATAATATAAGAGACGATATATATTTTATTAATCTTGAAATATTTTTTGTTTTAAATTTTATTCTGTGCTTCTCAATAATATTATCTGAATTTTAATGAATAAATCTCTATTAAATTAAAGAGATTTATATAGTCATCGAATAACTCTTTGTTATGTTTTTCTTTATTATATTATCCAATATTTAGTATAATTACATTGTTAATAGAAATTTTTATTAGCATATAATTCTGTTTAACACTTTTGTCTACTACTTTCTTTTTGTAATATAACACAAGATATATATTTTATTACTTTTAAAATATTATTTTATTTTAAATTTTATTCTACTATTCTCAATAATATTATCTGAATTTCAATGAATAAAGTTAATTTTTAATTTTTTGTAATTTTAGTTTTATATTTTAAAATAATTTAAAAACTCCATCTTTAAACTACTCTCCAATGTGAATGGACATTCTTTTAAATTATTTGTTTTTTATTATAAAATATTATTATTTTATAGATATTTATTAAAATATCAAAAACAATAAATATAAAATATTTTATATTTTATTATTTTATTTATTAAAAATTAGATAATATTATTGAGATATATATTTTTTATAAAATGTTTTATTCTATTATTCTCAATAATATTTTCTGAATAAATAAAATTTTTATTTTTAAAAAGAAAAACAAAAATTTTAAAAACAAAAAAAAATTGAATTTCCAGTTTTTTATTTGTTGAATTTTTTTTTTTATTTTAAAATAATTTCAAACCTCCAACTTGAAACAACTCCAATTTAAATGGACATTTTTTCAATTTTTGTTATTTCTTAATAAATATTTTATTTTATTAATTTATAGATGCTTAAATTAAAAATCAATAGCCAATAACTAATTATTAACTACTTATGCCATGTGGCTTTTTTCTAGAATGCCACTTGGCTTAAAGAGAAGCCTTTTTCTCTCCTTTTAATAATATAAATATCGAAAATAATAAATATAAAATATAAAATATTTATTATTTAATTCATTAAAATTTAGATAATATTATTGAGATAATAGTTTTATAAAATATTTTATTCTATTATTCTCAATAATATTTTCTGAACAAATAAACTTTTTCTTTTAAAAAGAAAAAAAACAATTTTTTTTAATTTGCAGTTTTTTATTTATTGAAATTTTAGTTTTTTATTTTAAAATAATTTAAAACCTCCAACTTGAAAATACTCCAATTTGAATGGACATTTTTTTAATTTTCGTTTTTTATTAATAAATATTTTATTTTAATATTATATAGATATTTAAATTCAAAATCAATAACCTATAACTAATTATTAACTAAATAATTAATTATTAACTACTTATGTTATGTGGCGTTTTTCTAGAATGCCACTTGGTTTAAGGAGAAGGTTTTTTCCTCTCCTTTTAATAATATATAGATTTTATATAAGCCCGAACTATCAGGAAGATTGACCAAATCGGCCATCGAACTAAGCGAACACGATATCACGTATCAGCCGCGAATGGCGATAAAGTCGCAAGTACTAGCCGACTTCGTCGCCGACTTCAACGCCAAGATAATGCCTAAAGTCGAGCAGGAAGCCTCTCGTACTGCTCCCTACCTACCCGAACTATGGGTCTTATACACCACCGACACTTCTAACGCGTCAGATTCAGGATTGGGACTCGTACTTGAGGTCCCAACAGGCGAGGTCATCCGCCAATCTATACGATGCCCCGATATGACTAACATTGAGGCCGAGTACTAGGCCATGATTGCAGGACTAAAACTAGTCCTCAAATATAGAGCACGACGGGTTGTCCTTCGGTGCGACTCGCAACTCGCCGTCAACCAAATCACAGAGACTTACCAGATCAAGGAGCAAAGGCTACAAAGGTACCAAATGGAAATCCACAAACTACTGCCGAAATTCGACGAATGTCGACTTGATCAAATACCTCGAGCTCAAAATGTCGAGGCAGACGGCCTCGCCAAATTACCAGCAACAACAAAAAGCATAGACGGAAAGGGGAACGTCGTCACACTACTCCACTCATCACTAGATCAACTCGAGGTACACTCAGTAAACTTAACCTGGGACTGGCGCAACCGTATTATAACCTACTTGCAGGAGGGAACACTCCCACCAGACAAAAAAGAATCCAGAAAGCTCCGAATTCAATTAGCTAGGTACAACATCATCGACAACGACTTGTACAAAAGGACATTCGGCGGTCCCTTGGCAGAATGATTGAGGCCAAACCAAACTAGACGAATAGTCGAAGAAGTAGGCCATTGCGGCGCCCATACCGGCAACCGAGCACTCGTCAGATGCCTCATACGGGCTGGCTATTATTGGCCCACCATGAAAAAAGAAGCTGCCGACTTCGTCATAAAATGCAAACAATGTCAGAAGTACTCCCCCATGATACACCAAGCGGGCGAGCACCTCCATTCAGTCACGTCACCCTAGCCATTCATCAAATGGGGAATGGACATCGTAGGACCACTCCCAGAAGGTCGAGGTAATGTACGTTTCCTTTTAGTTTTTACTGACTACTTTTCCAAATGGGTAGAAACAGGTGCTTTCACCCAAATACGCGAACAGGAGGTCATCATATTCATATGGAGGAACATCATATCCCGCTTCGGCATCCCAAAGGAAATCAGCTGTGATAACGGGCCACAATTCACTAGGAAAAAGACCGATGAATTCTTCTAGAAGTAGCATATCAAGCGAATACTCTCCACGCCATATCATCCCCCCAGAAATGGTCAGGCCGAATCCTCGAACAAAACTATATTAAACATCATGAAAAAGAAAATCGAAGACGCCAAGGGACTGTGGGCAAAACTGCTACCAGAAGTGCTATTGGCATACCGCACTACGCTAAAGACAAGCACGGGAGAAACTCCATACTCATTGGTCTACGGCACCGACGTAGTCATACCGGTCGAGGTTGGGGAGCCAAGCCTGAGATTCTCCAATGAAAGAGGACCAAGCAACGACGAGAACAAGAAGCAAGACCTCGACGAGGTAGAAGAACGAAGAGATATGGAATACATAAGAATGCGCCCAAAAATAACAAGCATAACGGTACTACAACAAAAAGTCCAAAATAAGACCACTCAAAGTCGGGGACTATATGCTCAAGGCTAAAACACAGGCACGCAAATACCCCAAAGAGGGCAAGCTAGGAACCAACTGGGACGGACCGTACAAAATCACTGCAGCAGTCAACAAAGGGTCATTTCAACTAGAGACAATGGAAGGAAAACTGTTTCCAAACAATTGGAACATCGCTCACGTCAAATACTTCAACTTCTGAAAACAGATGCCCTTTAAGTCATACTCTTTTTCCCTCACTCGGGTTTTATCCCCAGATGGGTTTTACCGAGGAGGTTTTTAATGAGGCGATGAAGGGGGCGCCTCGAAGTTCAAGTTTGTTATTCATCACTCCTCCTATCGACTACTCCAGCCAGACCGATGAAGGGACTAGGTAGACGGAGAACTTCTCAAATGTATATATTGACCAAAGTATGTAATATTCTACAATGAAATGAATAAACAAAGCAACATGCAGCATTCTTCGCACAACTCCAAATCGCTTCACACCCCACATTCTACACTTACATTCGACCTCGCTCTAATTATTTACATTCGACCTCGCTCGAATTATTTACATTCGACCTCGCTCGAATTATTTACATTCGACCTCGCTCGAATCATTTACATTCAACCTCGCTCGAATCATTTACATTCAACATCGCTCGAATCATTTACATTCAACCTCGCTCGAATCATTTACATTCGACCTCGCTCGAATCATTTACATTCGACTTCGCTCGAATCATTTACATTCGACCTCGCCTGAATCATTTACATTCGACCTCGCTCGAACCATTTACATCCGATCTCACTCGAACCATTTACATTCGACCTCGCTCGAACCATTTACATTCGACCTCGCTCGAACCATTTACATTCGACCTCGCTCGAATTATTTACATTCGACCCCGCTTGGATTACCAATATTTGACCTCGCTCGAATCACTTACATTCTACATCGCTCGAATTATTTACATTCGACATCACTCGAATTATTTACATTTGACCCTACCCGAACTATCCTACGCCTTGCCAAAGATTGACCCCAAGTCAGTCTATGATTAGCCTCCTAAGAACAACATCACAACGAAACAAGAAAGCAAAACATACAGCAAAAGGTAACCATTCCATTATAAACTGATCGGGTTACATGAATCATTTCTTTTATAATGGGCTCGAGTGTGCCTTCATAAAAACAACAAAACAACCTAAAATCAAGTGCAAGGCCTTACGCCGCGTCATCCCCTTCAGCATATCCGTCGTCATACCAAGGATCGGAGGCAAGCCCATCCACGGTATCATCATCGTCAACCCCACCAGGCGAATCAGGTGCATAGCCACAAGCTTCACGGGCTGCCCGTGCCTTAACATGAACATCGGCGAGCTTCTCCTCAAAAACCTTCCAGGCAGCCCTCAAAGACTTGTACACATCTAGTTGAGCCTCGGCATGAACCCACATCTTGTATAACTCCCGCGACACACTCACATCGACAGAAGCTTGAGAAGTAGACAGTCGGGCCAACTGTTCCTTCTCAGCCCTCAGGAGCACGATATGCTCATTTAACCCCGCCAGCTCCGCCTGTAAACTCCCAACTTTTTCCTTTAACCTCGCCACCTTAAGCACCGAAGTCTCCACTTCACTAGCCCGCTCAGACCTGCAGACGCGCAGGGTGCCCGCTAGAGATGCCGCCTCCACTATCGAGGCCGTCCTGATCCTCTCCGCCAGTTCCAAATCCCCGACTTTGGCACTCAACTCGGCCCTCAGATCGACAGTTCTCAACTCCCTCCACTCGAGCTCAACCTTCAAAGACGCCACCCACGCCTAGAGATCTGAGTTCTCGGCCATTATCCCTTTGCCCAATTCAAGCTCGTCCTCCCTAGACTTCAACACTTCCTCCAACTCACTGCACCGGCGAATAGACTTCATAATCTCCTCGTCCTTCTCTTTCAGCTCTTCATCCTTCCTCCCAATTTCATCACGCAGCTCCTGGAATTGGCCGTCTTCACCAACGCTCCTGACCACCTTCCGGTACTTAGAGCGGTACTCCATGTACTTGGACTCCATCCTCCTATAGTGAGCAACCCTCTCCTCCTCCCGCCGGTCACGCTCAATGTCGAGGATGAGAGTCTAGTAAGCAAAAAGAGACAAGATTGGCCAGGGTAAAAGCGATACTAGCGGAACATGTAAAAGCTTAGAAGAAAATACTCATCCGTAGGGACATTACCGATATGCCAAGGGAAAGGTCGACATCTTTCAACATCTGCAGCGTTCTGTTCTCTACCTCAACACACAAAGGGGCAAACAACAGCGCCACCGCTCAGTGTCGACCAAAAGGTTGAAGTCTATCGGAATGACTATGTGGCGATTAGGACCCTCCATCCTTATCTCCACACGAGTCGCCCTCTCCGTAAAGGCCCGTATCTCCTCGGGTTCGATGTCGGAGCCAGAATCGACGTCCCCTGCGGGGGCATCACCGTCTTTTCTCACCGCGGACGAAGAGCTACCCTCAACAACCTATACAAACTCTTCGCCAGTTCCTGTCTCCTCGACCCTGGAAGGTCTCTCCTCCAAAACAGATTCTGACATAATAGCCGCCTCTACGGTCGGAAACGACTTTGGCCCGCCTCGAGAGTCATGGTTTTTTCCGTCTCTTTCGCAGCCACGGTCTTCCCCATTTCCACCCTCCGCCTCTTCCTCGGCGACGGTTCTTTTCCATAAGGAGGAGAACCTGTTAAGGTAGGGCCTCGTCGGGGGTAACAACATCCGAAGAGGCGGGCTTCCCTGACAGCAGAGTCTGAGTGTGACCTCGCACAGACTCGACTAAAGCGAACTCCATCGTAGGCGAGGCCACTTTCTGGCGAAAAGCAAGAGCAGGTACTTTCACCTTCTTAGAAACCCGCTGACCTATCACCAACGAGAAGTTAAGTCAAAAAATAGTAAGGAACAAAACCGAACAAGAGAGTAAGAATAATTACGAGAAGGGATATTAGGTCCGTAGCGCTTGTGAAAAAAAGCCCAATCACGAATCCCCTCAACATGGGGCAACACACGAGCCACTCAACCCTCCATGTCCAAGACGAGGGAAGCAGAATGCTTCACAGCTGAAAACAAGGCAGTGAACGTATCAGAGGCCGAAAAGAAAAGAAAATAACAAATAATGAATGGCGGAGGGTACGAGAAGGTACTTACGACTATAATTCCACCTCTCAGGAAACCCAGCCAGGTCAGCTACCAAATGCTCAGTTCTGACGAAGAAGTACTTGCGCCAGAACAATTAACTCACCTTATCGTCCATTCCGGCCACTAGTCCCTTCGTCCCGCGATTCCGCAAATGTACAGAGTACCTCTGAAGAAGGTAGGTGAGAACAGGTGCAACAAGTGGCGAAGGTCGACCTCGCAACCGGCCAGTTCCATGTACTTAGCCAGCATCAGGAAGACCTTACAAAGGTAAGAAGAAAGCTGCGTCGGGAAAACTTCATAGAAGCGGCAAAATTCTTCAGCTAACCGAGGAAGAGGGAGGGTGTAGCCGATCATGAATGGGTAGGCGTAGAAGGCGCAAAACCCAGGCCGGTGAACCTGAACTATATTACCCTCTGCAGGGATGATCTCGACGTGAGGAGGGATGCAGTATTTAGCCCTCATATCAGCCAATTCAGCCTCCCCCGATTCAGAAAGCCCGCGATCAGGAGCAGGAGCGGGTCTTTTAGGAAAATCGTTCCTAATCGTAGGAGTTTTAGGCACCACCTCCTCAACGATGGGAAAACTGTCATCTCCTTCGATCAAAACCTCCTCGTCAGTAGTGAGAATGGCCACTGACAAAGGGTTAGCATTGGAAACATCATCGTGACTAAGAGGAGGAGTCGACATGACGTCAATATAATATATGAGCAACAAGATGAGAAAATGGGGTTAGCGATTGAGGGAGAAATTGGAAATTACATGTAAAAAGATCACAAAGAATGGAGAAGAAACGCACAGCCAGAATAGATGTCTAAGAAGAGAGAAACGGTAAAAATTTGAAATGAGATACCTCTGCCCTATTTATAGGGCTGAGTGGCATCAAAATCGAGGCCAAAAGTCGTCAATGACACCAGAATCGAAGCACCAACAATGCAGACCCTGCATCGGGAAGATGCATAATGATGACGCGCGTGACAGTGACCGCATCTGACGTCACCTGCGCCAATTGCAGTCGTGCCGGAAATTAAGAACCCGGTTTTGATCAATCCAACCGTCTCAACCAAATTTCTTTCATAACGGGCACGACGTAATCCGCTTATGAAGGACGAGGAGGCCAAGACCTTAATAAGCGGAGGGACTAACTGTATTGGTTGAAATTTGGATCAGACTTAGTGGCTTCGTTGGTCGTGGTCGAAGTCTAAGTTGGCCAATATTTGGAGAAAAAGAATCTTTCTCGAAAGAGGTCGATGTTGGGTCGAATAGAAGGATGGACAATAACGGTAGGATGATTTTAGGTTAGGAAGAATATTCTCTCCCTTGTACTTTTTAGGGTTTAAAAAGAATGTTCTCTACATATAGGACAAGAAAAAGAGAAAAATGGGATCTGAAACTTTATGAAAGAACTCTTTGTAACATTGACTATTGAAGAATATACAAAACTTATCTTTCGTATTGATCTGGAGTTGAAAAATATCTTTTCATATACAAGTTCCAATAACCTGGTATTCCACCCACATTCTTCCATCATCCACAGTGCTGACAAAGAGTTGATTGACTCTAACCATTGAATATTTGGGCGAGATATTCTTTATTATTATATTTATTGCCATTGCATGCATTAATCCGCATACTCATTTGTGCATTCATTCATTATCAATCATCACTCGTATGACATTTACTATTGCGGCACTTAACTTTATTCCATCCATCATTAAATTCATACATCTAATCGATATTTAGCCTAACTAGGATTAATCCTTCGTTCCTTTTGTTACATCGTGTAAAAAGGGAATTAACATATTTCTGGTAAAACAAAGGGAAGAAACAATTGGTAAAGAGAAGAAGTTTTGTGAAGTTTTCCAAATTGAAAGAGCAGCACAGGCGTACACAAATAATCTTAAAATTTTGCACTACTTGACGTCCGTCACTGCTTTGGAGTTTCACAGAGAGAACGCAAGAAGCGTGCGGGCATAGCATTCTTCCAAATTTTACTCAGTTATTGTCCGCTATTTTCTCAGATAGGAACACACCGGGCGTGACGGCATAAGTAACTCAGAGTAAAGCGATTTAAGAGAAAAACACACTCACGTCATGGACATCAACGGCGCCGGCTCCATCGCCGGCGATGCTTCCTCGTCTACACCATCCACTGGTTTTACACAATTGACAGCATCTGCTTCCCAGTCGTTCCAGCACTTCCTGGATAAAACGACGCCGCATATACTCTACCGTTGGATCGCGTTCGTCTTTATCGCTGTCTTATATGTAGTGCGCGTGTACCTGTTGCAAGGATTCTACGTTGTCTCCTACGCCCTCGGCATCTACATCCTTAACCTCCTCGTCGGCTTCCTTTCGCCGCAGGTTGACCCGGAGCTCCAGGATTTATCCGATGGCCCGACTTTGCCAACCCGAGAAACTGACGAATTCCGCCCTTTTGTTCGTCGCCTCCCTGAGTTTAAATTCTGGTGTGTTTTCTGTCATATCTTTCGCAACTTTTGTCATCTTAATTTTTAAGTTTTATGTAGGTGATCAGAGATTAACACTTGAGTTATGTTTATTCACTTTGTTATCTTCTGTTTGTTTTTGCAAAAATATACCATTTTTGGCAGAGGGATGGGAAAATTGGGAGTAGTTAATTAGGATTTGGAACTCTGATTTAAGTAGATTATTATAATTAATAAGTAAATAAAAACTACTACTAGATGATAATGATAATCGTAGACAATCTATTAATCTTTCTCTTAATTGCATCCTGATTATTTTTAAGTTTGAGTTAAAAATCTTAATTATTTTTTCTTTAGATATCCAGAGGCAAGTGATACATTTTCCCATTGTTTTTTTGGCATTGCACTTAACTCAAACCTGCAATCGCTTAGCTAGATTAGTGAGTATTTGAGATTTTTTAGGGTTAACATGTGATGTTTTAGCAACTACAGGCTTTGATTACTGCATTAAAAGTTGTCAGTGTAAATGCTATAAATAACTACTAATTGCATTTTAATCTTACCCCAAAAAGAACTGATCTTGATCCATACTCTTCATTGATGTAGAATCTAGTGTTGTATGTGGCGGGCTGGTGTTTGTGTGTTTGTTAGTGAAAGATTTGATGTTGAATGTGATATTGCCGATTTCCCATGACTTACCTTTCAGTTTTATAATCTGGTGATGTCGAAGTGAGCATTGTGATATGATTATATTATGGACTAGTGTATCTTTATCACCGTCAGTGTTACTTAATACCTGGGAGTGGATACTTGGTGGTGCGGTACTTTTATGATGTGGACCTTTTAAGTAGGAAATGCTCCTCTATAGTAAGTTTCAGTTGCAAAAATTGTTCTTTCCAAACTGTAGATGGTTATGTCTCTTGAGCTAGATATAGACCAGCAAGATTAGTATGGTTATGAATAACAGTTTGCAAGAAATTGCGAGACGTATGATGTGATAGTTTTTGTCTCAGGTCATGAAAATAGTTAAAACCTTCTTTTGAGATTCTTTATCAAGAGTCAAGACTATTGATGTTGGAGCTAACAAAAGTAATCCTCACTATCTCTCACTTCAACATGTTCATAGGTGTCTCTAAGTGATAATTTTATTTTATTTTTGTCTAAGTGATAATTGGATTCAAATTAGAACCCCCTTCCCTCTCCCCTTCTCTCTCTCGACACACACAACAAAATAAAGCTATGTTACACTTTATACATGCATGAAATAATAAACCTGCATGTGTAGTGCAGAATTATCGTAAAACTGAAAGCTCCAAACAGAAAAATGGAGCAACCGTCCATTGCTTTGATATTTATATAGTCAGTGATGGTGTATATATTTGGGAACCATGGTCTTTTCTCATTATCATGTATAAACCAGATAAATTTGCAAGCATTTACTAGCATTTCACATATTTCTTGTGGCTGGCCATGGTTATTTGGAACATTCTGTACATATGGGAGTTTACATAGTAAGGGATAGACCTGGCATGCTTGATGCAAGGTGACGTTCTTTTCAATCTTCAGTCAATGTTTGTCCGTCCTCTTGTGGCACCGTCCAAAAGTCTGTTAGTGCTAGGAAATCCTTCCTCCCACGGCTGGTTGAATTTCTACTAACCAAAGGAGCAATTTGATTGAAATTCCAGAAGTATGGCTTACTTTCTAAGTGCAATATATGTTAACCTCAATTCAAGTGAGCTACATTCTCTGCTGGTTGAGGGGTGATAGTCTGATAGGGTTCAAATGAAACTAGAGAGTTAAAAGGCTCCATAAATTATAGGACCAAAACTTGCTGCTGCTCAAGTATTATATATTATTGAAAACTAGAAATGGATATGTATGCAGCTGCATGCCCCTTGATAGCGATGTGACTTTTTTAGCATTCTTGTCTAGGGGCTAAAAAGGATAGCAGTTTTACTGCTCACACCCAATTTTGTGGGGTTGTTGAATGATTGTTATTTATACTGTCGTGCTTGCAACAGGTGCGTACTGTTGACCTGAACCTTTCGCTGACTTTTGTATTGGTCCATCGTCCATCAAAGAGGGAGATTATACAGAAATAGTCAAATAGCATGTCTTATCTCAATGGGTATTTTCGTGTTTACTTGCTGCAGAAATCAATAGATACAGTCCCTTGTTCGACGTTTTTGTTCATTTCCCGGCCGCTGATCTATGCTAACTTGAAAATTGTAATAATCAGTTAGGCCTGTCCTTTGTCATCCATGTCAAAATAAATTTTATATGCCATAACCTGTATAAGCAGGCACATAAAGCATGTCTAATTTCTCAATGATTTTGTGGGCATTGATTTTTCTTTTTTTCCTGTGTGAAGGTATTCAATTACCAAGGCTTTCTGCATTGCCTTCGTGTTAACATTCTTCAGTGCATTTGATGTGCCTGTCTTTTGGCCAATTCTCCTCTTCTATTGGATTGTGCTGTTCACACTTACAATGAGAAGACAAATACGACACATGATAATATATAAATATGTCCCGTTCTCTTTTGGGAAGCAGGTTAAACCTTTCTTATCTAACTAAATTTCTCTTGCTTTCGCCTTTGTTTTCATAATTATCCTTCGTGACTGAGAATTGTGTTTTCATCCCTATTCCCTCCACCGTTTCAGCGGTATGATGGCAAGAAAGCAATTTCATCAGAAAGTGAAGATCTTCTCCCTTAGACTGAAACATACAGGTCCTCAGCAGCTGCTTATTCTATGGAATACATCATGCAGCTGCCAGTTATCTTTCTTTTCTGCTTCAATAGCCAAAGATTTTCTAGGATATTAATGGAAGTGGAAGAAACTGTTAGGGGAATTAGCATCGAGGCGAGGACCGTTGCTTTGCCTCTGGGCGCTGTTCATATTGTATTGAAATCTTAATTTTCCATGTGTGTAGCTTTCTGCAAATTATGCTTTACAAGAACCAATGTCATATAGTACCTTCGCTCAATTTTCGAGTCCGGAACCTAAATATGGTCTTTTTGGACTCAAATGACCGAAATGAGTGAAAAAAAAAACATTATGACCAAACTACATATAGCGCCGTTTTAAAGGGCGCTATACCTTAACGGTTGTTTTGCCCGTTAAGGTATAGTGTAAAAGGGCACTATATGTGAAGTTGATTAGACATGCAGAAATAGCGTCGTTTATTAAGGTGCTATATGTATAGCGCCTTAATAAACAACGGTATACCCCTTCAAATAGTCGTCCCTTCCCTTTCCCTCCGTTACAGACAGCAACCCCCCCCATTTTTAAATCAATAGCAGCTCCCCCTCCCTCTCGATTAACGATCCAAAAAAACTCGAGTGGACCTCACTCGTTCCACAAAAAGTAAAGATTCTTGGTCCCACATCCTAGCTAAGACCTCTTGTTGTGGGTTGTTCGTTTCAGATTTAAATCTTCAATTCTTCAACTTTCCCAAAAACTTAAATCGAGGTATTCCGATTTAGTTTTTGTCGAAACTCGTATAAAAAAGGCATATTAGTTGTTTTAAATGTGTTCGATTTAACTGATATGTTATTTTTATCCGGATTAAGATATTAGTATGCTTAAAAAACATGTAAAAATTGAGAAATCATTATTATTTGTTAAAAAAAATGTTAATAAATTTTTTTTTACTGTTGTATATGTATTTTCGTGAATGTTTTGTAATTAAATGTATTTGTTATTTTTATCCGGTTTAGATTATTTATTTGCTTAAAGACTAGTAATATAGTGCTCTTTTAGCGTAGTAAAATGTAGTGTCTTTTAGCGTAGTATCCCTTTAGTTATTGAAATTAATCATTTAAGTATTTCTTATACCCAAAAATACGTCAAAGTATGTGTTCGATCTAACACAAATTGTGTCCAATTCTAGTCAACGATTGTAAGAAAATAACATCAGAAAATATAATATTTTCTAGATATGTTGGTGCTACTGGGCCTCAAATATCGAGCCCGAAACCCATATGTGAATATTTAATAATTAAATCTTGTATAATTATAAAAATTAATTATTTAAATTTATTATAGTAAAAAATAAGTGAGTAACAGACAAACATAAAATAATAAAACTAACCCATTCAAGAATTCATGATATCTTGGTGCTACTGGGCCTCAAATATCGAGCCCGAAACCCATATGTGAATATTTAATAATTAAATCTTGTATAATTATAAAAATTAATTATTTAAATTTATTATAGTAAAAAATAAGTGAGTAACAAACAAACATAAAATAATAAAACTAACGTGTAAAATAATAAAACTAACACATTCAAGAATTCATGATATCTTGGTGCTACTGGGCCTCAAATATCGAGTCTGGAACCCATATGTAAATACTTAATAATTAAATCTTGTATAATTATAAAAATTAATTATTTAATTTTATTATAGTCAAAAATAAATGAGTAACAAACAACCAAGTAAAATAATAAAACTAACATGTAAAATAATAAAACTAACATATAAATTGATAAAACTAACACATACAAGAATTCAGGATATCTTGGTGCTTCTGGACTTCAAATATCGAGCCTGAAACCCATGTGTGAACACTTAATAATTAAATCTTGTATAATTATAAAAATTAATTATTTAATTTTATTATTGTAAAAAATAAGTGAGTAACAAACAAACATATAAAATAATAAAACTAACATGTAAAATAATCATCATACTATATTATAAGTATGTACACTTTATATTAAAGTTAATTTACAGATTTACCCATCAAAGGTTGAGTGACAAGTTTGCCCTTAAATCAAATACTATTTCAACAAAAAAATCAATGTACAAAGACGAAGAAAAAAAAATAATTAAATTAGATTAGTTTAAAGTGGGACCCATTAAGATGGTGTATCTAAGAGTATTTAATTTATTATTCTACATTCAAAATTGCATAATGTAATGGATATTACATTTAAAACTAAAAAACTGTTACTCCTCATTTTAATGAATTAGCTCATTTGCCGAAGAAAACCATCATTAGCTCATTTAGTGAAGAAGTTTTTACATTCCTATACCATATAGGAAATTTTATTACCCTCAATGTTTAAGGTTTGATATAATTATATTTAGTATACCTAATTACTAATTTTATACCGTAATATATTTTAACGGTATAATTAATACAGCGTGTATCCCTCCTTAATTAAAGGTACCGTATATTCCTCCAAATCCCACCCCTCCCACGTTTCTCTCTCCCAAACCCACATCTTTACCCACGTATTACTCAAACCCACATTCCTTTACCCTTTTTTCCTCTGTTAAAACCACAGAAACATCCGTAAACCTACCATTAACGTTCAATTTCAAATTTTTTCTTCTATAACCAGTCAAAATTGAAGACATTGCTTCAACAAAGTTCATACACCCATTTTCCTTCAGCTTAAAATTTTCTCAATAAAGAAGAACAAACCTTCGAAGCACAGCCCTAAAAAAGCTAGAGAACCTGATATACCTTCTTTCGATTTGGGTGTATTATCACCAAAGTCACCGAAAAAGCATGGGAAATCTGCTCATGCAAGTGTAGATAAGAAGCATAGTCATTCTCCGCGTCAAATCAGGGCTGAAGCTAGAACCAAACAAAAACACGATTTCGATGTTAGAGAATCTTCAATGCTAGTCAAACAAGCGAAACGAAAAGGAAAAGAGTTAGTGCTCGATGATGATTTTGTAGAAGATGTGCCTATCAGTAAACCTGGAAAGAAAGCTAAGGTGTCTCCCAGTTCAAAAACTCCCAAAAAGAAGAGAAACCAAAAAAAAGCCCCTAAAAATGTTCGGAAACATTCATTGGTGAAGGTAAGAATTTAGTAATTTCTTCACTAGTTATTTAGTCTGCTTTAGGTTTTAAAAATCTGCGTAATCTGTGTTTTTGGAGAATTGTAGATTAGTTGTCTTCATTTTGAAGATTAATTATAGCTTTATTGATCTGTTTTACATTGTAGATATTTTGTAGATTCTTTGTAGTTATTTTGTAGATTACTTATAACTTTATAGATACAAATATCAATTCCGGCAGAATTGTAGATATTTGTTGCTGCCCTTTGCAGAGTATGTTTAAAATTGTAGATATTCTGTAGATTTTTTGTAGTTATTTTGTAGATAAATTGTAAATGTATCTATATTTTTTAAGCACTTTTTAAATGTGAGATTATTTATAATTTGTGCAGAATGAACATTTTTTGCACCCCATAATGTTGATTATTGGGTGCTTAGATTCCACACATTATGTGACCCTAACATTCCTAGCCAAATTAAAGAGCTTCTGTCTCCAAATGGTTTGAAGCTATTCAAGAAGATATGCTTTGGTTATTTACTGTCATTTCCCAGTCTATGCATGCAAAATCAAGCTATTCATCTTCTTATGAAGTATGAATTGAATTCATCCGATGCTTCCTATTTTTCAGCTGAGTTAAAGGTTGAGAGGCTAAATTTTGGATTGAGAGAGTTTGCATTAATAACTGGTCTTAGATGTCATACCCAGGTGACAGACTTTGGTTACACTACGAATTATGTCAGTAAGATAATGAGCAGCTACTTTCCAAACAAGGTAAAAGTGGAGAAGACATACCTGAAACAAATTGTAACCAACAAAAGCTGGGTAAATAACAAGGATGCAGTGAATTATGTATTCTTTATCTCTTAAAATTCTTCATTTGTCCTTCAGAGAAAGACCATGTTGGGTTGGTAGATCATTTTAGGTTTTATTTGGTGGAATCCGGTCAGTACGAGACATACCCATGGGGTATTCAGTCTTACAGACAATTGATGAAACCAGTTAGGCACAGACTAAATCCTTTCGTACATTCTTATCTAATTCGAGGGTTCCCACTAGCCATGCAAGTATGGTTGTATGAGTGTTGCTCTACCGTCAACACTGATATAGCTACAAGGATTGGTAATTCAATCCCTCGCATACTTAACTAGTCAGCTAGTAAGGGTCATATTTGGTGTCACGACCCAAATTCCCAACCTCATGGATCGTGATGGCGCCTAACACCACACTTGCTAGGCAAGCCAATGTTAGAACTCGAATAATTATCACGACTCAAAATCTCTAAGGTCGTGATGGCGCCGAACATCAATGTCAGGCAAGCCAAATCATTAATTAATTGAAATAATTTTCTGTTTTTAACATTTATGAAAATATTTCCCTTCACTTTATTACATAATAACCAAATAAAAATCTGTCAATTGAAAACAATGGTTTAAAGATTACATTTAAGCAATTATATCCCAACATATATCCCAGAACCTGGTGTCACAAGTACATGACAAAACTTCTAAAAATCTATGCAATCATTACAAAGCATGTCCGAAATATAACTGGACAAAAAAATGTAAAATGAAATAAATACAGTACGAAGGAGACTCTGTCAGCTGCGGACCGCCTCCGGATGATGCAGCTTGCATAAGTCTCCAAATCCTCCACATTGCTCTGAAAGTACCTGTGCAATAAAATGTGCAGCAAGTGTAGCATGAGTACAAAAACAACGGGTACTCAGTAAGTCGCCCGGCTAACCTCAGAGAGGTAGTGACGAGAGGTCAAATTAAACACTTACTAAAGGTCAATTTAGAATATTTAGGTATGACACTAAGCAGAATTTATCATAGGCAATTTATCAAAATCAGGATTTAACTATTTTTCAACTATGTTCACGTTTAACACTTTATATCTTCATCATATTAACAATTAATCAACATGGTGATTTAATCAAATAATAAGAAATCGACGGGAAGGAACAACTTCTTCCAAAAACTCTTTTTAATAACTTTAAATCTCTGTCATTTCACTTGATAATTTAATATTTTAGGCCAGTAATCAGGAAAAATCATAGCAACTACGCAGCAAATATCATGCGCAAGAAATGCCGAGGGTCGAACGGCGGGGACCAACAATAATAAATTGTGCACTGCCGAAGGGTCGAACAGCTCGAACCATAAATACATATATCCGCCCCGCTCGCGAATCGATCATGCGATGCGGTTAAAATAATACGGCTAGCCTGCTCGCGAATCATACCTGCGACTCGGTGCTCATATGAATACACATACAAATACAGGGTCATCCTGCTCGCGAATCACTCAAGCGACTCAGGCACCCAAAGTTACACATATCCACATAAAAAATCCGTATTTTATCAAGAAAACCATTTTTCTCAGGAAGGTGGTCAATTCTTATTAAAAGAAACATGAAATATAGGTTTTGAAATCTTTATTTTTGAAACTCATTTGTCAAGTTTAATGATACTCCATGATACAACCCAGTCCAGGTACACAAATATCCACAGTGGAACCAATTCTCTTTCTTAGAAGATTAACAAAATGAACTCTAGCTTTCTTTTAGATATTCAATTACGTTTTCGATTATATTAGCAGTTTAATATTACAGGCAGGATTACAGGTACACACATAAGGCATGCTAGTGGGTCCTAGACTATCCGGACATGGCATAATAGTAGCTACGCACGGACTGCCGTCACCTCGTGCGTATGTAGCCCCCGAAGATAATAGCATATAATGAATTAATTCACCTAGGGGGATGATTCCCCCTCACAAAGTTAGAAAGGAGACTTACCTCGCTCCGAATTTCCAATAGCGGCTTCCGGGCCCTTCCGATGACTCCAATGGACGCACAACGCTCCGAAACTACCACATAACGGAAAGCAATGAGAATTCATTCTAATACTCATATAAAATTCAAATTATATACTTTCCCAACCCTGCTCGGAGAAATGACCAAAATTCCCTCGGGCCCACGTGCCCGGAAATCCGAAATTCTCGAAGATACATTCTACCCATAGCCCTACTAGTTCAATCATGCAATTTACTCTACATTTCATACTCAAATTCGTGGCTAAATTTCAAATTTACATTTTCCAAGTTTCTTCAAAAAATTCCCAAATTCCTACCAATTCCATGCCTAATCCATGCATATAATCTTGTATTTATCTAACAAACGGAAGGAATTTACTTACCTTGATGCCTGACGAAAATCCCCCTCGAAATGTTCTCCAAAATCACCCATGACAAATGAAAAATGGGTGAGAAATGACAAAAACCCGTCTTTAAAACATTCTGCCCAGGCCTCCCTTTGCACATGCGGTCCAATAGTCTGTCCTACAGCTCCGCACCTGCGGAAATTCCATCGCAGGTGCGGATCTGACTGAACCCAGCATCCCTCGCTTCTGCGGCCCTTTTTTCGCACCTACGCTTCCGCAGGTGCGACCCATCTTCCGCACTTGCGGCCTCCTCAGCTCCAGCCCAGAACTCGCACCTGCGGCGCCCTTAGCCGCACCCGCGGCTCCGCACCTACGGTCAAAGCCTCGCAGGTGCGGTTACACCAGATGACAGCAACTTTCAACCTTCTTCAACTTCAAACATTGATCCGTTAACCACCCGGAGTTCACCCGAGGCCCCCGGGACCCGTCTAATTATACCAACCTGCTCCAAAACATAATGCGGACTTGCTGGAGGCCTCAAATCACATCAAACAACATCGAAACCACGAATCGCACCCAATTTCCAACTTTATGAACTTAGAAATTTTCCAACTTCTACACCCGATGCCGAAACCTATCAAATCACGTCCGATTGACCTCAAATTTTGCGCACAAGTCATATTCAACATTACGGACCTGCTCCAACTTTCGAAATCGCATTCCGACCTCGATATCAAAACTTCCACTTCCGGTCGGATTTCTCAAAAACCTTCAAATTTCTATCTTTAGCCAAATGACTCTTAAATGACCTACGGACATCCAAATTCACTTCAGATCATGCTCCTAATTCCAGAATCACCATACGGAGCTATTCCCAGACTCGGAATCCCAAACGGACATCAACCTCACTGAAATGCACTTCAAGCCCAAATCTATGAAATTCTTCTAAAATGTTAACTTCCACCATATGCATCGAAACGCTCCCGGGTTATCCAAAACCCGATCCGGACATACGCCCAAGTCCGAAATCATCATACAAACCTGCATGAGCCTTCAAATCCTGTTTCGGAGGTTGTTTACTCAAAATTCCAATCTTAGTTGATTTCTCCAACTTAAGGCTTCTGAAATGAGAATTTTCTTTCCAAATCAATTCTAAACTTCCTGAAATTCAATTCCGTCCATGCCCACGGGTAATAACACCTAAAACGAAGCTGCTCACGACTTCAAAACGCTGAACGATGTGCTAGAGCTCAAAACGACCGGTCGGGTCGTTACATTCTCCCTCACTTAAACCAACGTTCGTCCTCGAACGTGCTAAGAACTGATCTGGAGTTACCTGAAATCACTGTTTAACATTTCGAGCACCTGCCCGTGCTACCACAATCTAGTTGAGTACATTAGCTTGATCACATCTGAAGACATCTTCTTGTATCCATATAGTAAGCTCAGGACCTAGTTCCAACAATTGAAATTTTCTCTGGCAGGCCTGGTTCCATCATATAAACACCGTATCAACTACCACACGATATACCAGAACATGACCGCATACCTTTGCTGAGTCGGCACCATGCACCGCATAACTTATCATCTGACCACAATGACGCTCCCTGAACCTTAATAGCCAAAATTCCACGAATCTGGTGCTC